>JAADVW010000380.1:0-32441 GCA_023335875.1 Elongisporangium prolatum
GCGGATGGACGTTCCCGCTCGCTTCGACATGGTTGCGTGACTTGCACAATATTGAATGAAACGCGCCTCTTCAATTTTAACCTATCACATCGCTAGAATTTAGTATTTCTCCAGGGCTTTGATACTAAAATTAGGTCAGACCAATGATGCAGACCCGGGTCCTAACCCCATCAAATTCCAGCCTGATACTCGTTAAGTATCTAGGAGTTTGTATTGTCAATTCTGCGGATAATTGGGGACAGCAGGCGATCTTCGAAATGTCCCTCAAATCGACGAAGATCTCCTATTGGTCGAAACAAGAGTAAGGAACGGTAGGATTAGTTAGGTATTATAGCCATTAAAATGATATCCGGATTCTGAATCCACGATTGAAGGCAACCGCTTAGCGTTACAACGCATTTCTTCGAAGGAAAGGAAAGCCTCTCGTGCGCAAGATCTCGCGCACGACACGATGGAGGAGGCGGTGACACGGCAGCATGCACACCCAAACACTGTGATGCACTACTTGTACGGCTTTTTGTGCTGGGCTACTCGAGACAAGACTTGCCCACATTTACAACAAGCGTGAGAGCAGGATCATCAACTGGATTCGCGTGTATGAGGACATAGGCACGTACGCGCGCGCCACGGCCAAGGTGATTAGCAAGTTCAACTACGATCACCGCGCATGGCTTTTGGACTACTACACGCAGAGGCCACTAGCATACATCGACGAAGCCCAAGCAGTCTTCGAAGCCAAGTTCTTCATGGACATCTCGAAAACCACGGTATGGCGAATCATACATCAGCATGGTCTGACGTGGAAAGTTCTCAAGCGGCGCGCTATGCACGTAAAAGAAAAGTACGTCTTCCGATTCGTTTAAGAACTTAGCAGCATCGACCGGAGCCGTCACAACCTCGTCTTCGTGGATGAAGCCACCTTTAATAACAGTGGCATGATCCGGAAGCGAGCTTTTGCGATGAAAGGACGGAAGCTGGCGATTTCACTCTCAAGCCGCGTGTCTCCTTGCTTGCCTTTTTAGGTGTAAACGGAATCCTGGGCTACTACGACTGCGTGGGCATGTTCGATCAAGTCAAGTTTGTGCAGAGCTGCCAACACATCGCGTGTTCTGATGGAGGAAGAGTGCGCCAGTATTCAGGCTTAACTCCGTCTGGATCTTGGATGGTACGACCATTCACAGGCATCCAGAGATCGTACACTACATGAGAAGCATCGGCATCGTGCCGATCTTCTTGCCGGCCTACTGTCCATTCTTCAACCTGATAGAATACCTGTTCGGCTACGTGATGCGTGCCTTCTGATGGCACTATAACGAAAAAAGCGGCCGCGAATTGATGCCGTTTGTCGTGAAGACGCTGCGCAAGTTCGAGTCGTTGAACATGTCGACAGTATTAATTCAGTGAAGTAGGGCGTTTAGAGCAAGTTCGATCCTACAGGGCCTATGTCTACCGAGTGACGCCGAGTTCCAGACAATTACGGCGACGACGACCCGACATAAGACGCAGGCAACGGCGGAGAAAACGTTCAAACGGTAGACGCGCACTAGATTTAGTTGACGACGTCCTTTAGCTCTGACATGCATATTTTTCCTGCTTGATCTTCTCGTGATCTGCTCTTGGTGCCATAATGTCGTTCACGCTTTCAATTCTTGTGTTGAGTCAGGGACCGAGCCGACCGGCGGTAGCGCGACGTCCTGCATCATTGCCTCGATGATTCGCTTTCGTCTTGCTAAACTACGCTCGTGCTGATCGATCCGCCGACCTAAGATCTCCCAAGCTTCGCGGAAGCCGTTGTAGTACTCGATCGACGCGCTCACAATCTCGAGGGCCACACACGCTGATCTGGTAAAATGAGCGACCTATCGCTCGGACGGCAAATATGCAGGTTGCATGAGTACGGCGACTCGATCAGGATGATCTTGGTTGATCAGCTGATCGAATAGAGAGACGTCCAGCGTAGAGGCAATGCTGTTTCCCCACATCCGCCACACTGACAGCTCAGCACGGTATGTCGTGGCCCAGCAACGTTGCAGGCGATCCACAATTTCTTCGAGGGGGTCTCTCGCTAGAGCTCCCGCACGATCAGTAAGAGCTGGACGCACACACGCTACCAAAAATGCCTCCAACTGTTGTGTACTTACCACTGACGTGCCGTACTCATACACGAGCAGCTTAAAGGTTTCTCCACGGCACTGATCCAGCCATTGGTTCCACTGGTAATCCGTCTTGGACGTATCAATCGCGCCTCGCTTGCGCCGCAACTGCATCACTTTACACCAGTCTTCAAATGTAACGAGCACCAGCGACCAAACGCCGTCGACCTTGACGGCTCGCCCTTTCACACGAGGGCTGTGCTAGTCATAGAGAATACGAATGATCTCGATGAACGTCGTGCCCGTCACGACAAAGTTGTCCAGGGTCTCGCCTGCGTTGTCGCGCTGGTTGACGGAGGACTTCACGATTGGCTGTAGGACCGGCTGTAGGTGATCTGATGCTGCTGTGTGCGTCTGAGGTAGAGCGCGTCTTCCGCCCTGTGGGGGCTGAAGCTCTGGCGCTACTGTGCTTGATCCGCGTGCAACGAGCAATTCATCATTTGGTGGGATCCACTGAGGATACGGAGAGACGCAAGCAGGGAGGGCTGTGGATCTGGGTGTGCGTATGTTGGGTGTGAAAGCGCCTTGTCTACGATCGATGGAAGACGCTTTTGTACGCTGGTAGGTGATGAATGAGATCGGGTCGAGTGCGCTGGTGCGCTAGCAACGGCTTCGTCGTTTTTCTTCATGTTACCGCCACTTGTTGTTGGTGTTGGGTCCGCGAGAATCCCATGCCTGGATTCTGATCTGGATTCCTGTCCGGAAATTTCTCATCGAGTGTAAAATATCGTGATATGAAGGTTCTTCGAGTGGGGCTTCGGCAATTCAACCAACCGCCGTCGCCATTTTCAATAAGAACCGACAATATGACAAGGAAAAAGGTATATAGGAAGGCTCAAGTCGTTATACAGTTATTGATTTGCGTGCGCTCTTCTGTTCAAGTGTCCCTTCGTGTACCCATGCCAGGTGAAGCAACGTAGCCGCTGGCTGTCCGATAGCTCACCCTCAAGACTCATGCCCGGGTGCCAGATTCACCAGCGCGAAGGCGAGCGCGGCCTTGCCTTCCTTTGAGGTGCGGAGTGCGAACTCCACCGGCCTCGCCTTCACGTTTTACGTGCCCTACGTTCTCCTAGTGAGTTCAGGGTGTCCGCGGAAGGTAGTTCTTCGTCCGCGCACGTCTTTTGTGGGCTTGGATTCACAACCCCAGCAAGGAAGACATCAACATTATCGGCGAGTAGAAGTATCCTCGGCAGATCCGCCCCAGATTCCTCACCCCAGCAAACGAGACCGGTGAAGACGGCTTCGGTGCCTTCAACACGCCCGGTGACTCCCAGATTCCTTTTTAAAGAATTCTGATCGGACGTTTTACGACAGTAGCCTGTGACCAACTATTAGACAAACGAAGCCACAGTGAGTCATTATGCGATGTCCCTGTTTGGGAACCTGCATCAGCCATTGTGTTTTTTGCACCCGGTAGATGTCGTGATGCGAAAACCACGAACCGCATCAGCTAGCCCAATGAACCTGAGTAGTTCTCGTGCAAATGGATTTCTACTTGCGAGTTTACTTGACCACGACACTGCCATCGCAGTGTACTTGACCACCCACGCAACAACTTGGGCCATTTCAGCTTGCTTCCGTGAAGCCCACAATGGACCTTAAGACTATTGCTGCTGGCGCAACGCTAAAGTGTTCTCTGACTTAGATCCCAAAATTGTGATCAGAAATATCTCCAGCAGTCCAGGACTTTTATTCGGGTCAAATTCCAATTTGATGTAGCTCTTGATCGAAGGATTGAAAGCCCACCTGGCCCAAGTTGCTGGCGTCCATGTACAAATGAATATCAGGCTTGCGCATCGAGCTGAAAATTCAGGTTGGCAGAGATCGAAGTTGACTCTCAGAAAGAATATAGTGGAACAGTACCAGATCTTCTTGGATCAAGGGTGAGACTAGTACTTTGCCGTATCGAGGAGCTGTAACACTTGCAATATACAGCCGTTGGTAAAATGGTTTAGCTGAACGGAACAGAATGTAGATATGTCTCAAAGAAACCAGTAGTTTCTGAAGATTTTGTCTAGGTATGAATGTCTTTGTCTGCGGCGCCTTGATGCGAGTCAGAGTCTTTGCAATTGTATCATCTGGCATCGAATTGGATCTGTCGGTGGTGTCGAAATTGAGTCCGAGAGCATTCAGCCGTGTACTTCAGGCTGTAAACTTTTCTTCATTGATCACGTTGGACGCAAAGATTGCCAGCATAGCAACCTATAAAGTTTCCTTTCCAAGAGCTAGACGATCACCAATGTCGGGTTCAATCATTATTTGATCGTCAACCCATTCGTACATACACTCCAGAACTGCGGCGATGCAGGGACATTTCATCCACGGCATCGTCCAGCGTCTTGGGCTTCAAGGTCCACCGAGTAGAGATCGCGTTTGTGTTTAGTCCATTTATAAACACGGCTACGTACACGTCCTCTTTCAGCTCAGCGCTCACGCTAATCAGGCATAACGCCCGTGAATACTGGAGTACGATTCACTGGGCTCTTTCTTCCGGCTGAACAGTCGGTCTTGCTGTTCGGCCGTCGATTGCTTCTGTCTCGTGAGTATGCTCCTCAATTGTTCGTAGGTGCGCTCGCTCTCGGGTGTCCGGTACGTGTGCAGATGCATTCACATGCTTTGCCGGCCAAAACCCACGACCAGGTCGGCGAGACGTCCCGTCCTGTATCTTGTTCTTGAAGCGCCCACTAGTGTACATCATGACATCTAGTTTGTGGAACCAGCCTGCGACTGTCATTCCCGATGCATCGGATCAAAACCCGGCATCTTGATGTCTTCCGGTCGTAGTTCGTTCCGTGGTCCGTAACTACTATACTCGCTACGATATTCGCTTCTTGGTCTTTTCCAGTCGTTGTATTCTCTTCGTGGGCCTTCGTCGTAGTAGTCCCGTCTGGGTGCTGGAGCTGGCGCTGGGTGGCGGTGCTTCCATTCATGCCGACGGCGGCGCAGTACTTCGTGCTCTATCTATTTCGACGCGAAGATCGCCTCCTAGCCTACTGGCCGAAGGATTGGGTCAACGTCTCGTATCAGTTGCTGCCATGCTATGCACGCTATCGAGCATTCTCACGATTTCTACATTCGTGAGACCCGACGTCCGCAGACTTGCTGCGAAGAACCTTGTTGCTTCGTCTGGCGTCGGCATGTTAATCTGCAGATGTGCTGGCCGCATGGAAGCTCCGCTTCCTCTATCCTCCTCATGGGTCATGCTTGCTCTCGTAGTCTCTTGGATAATAGTCCTACGCCTTCTCCTTCCATCGTGGGGCTGTTGTCGCGGCACACGTCACTACCGTATCAGCGGCAGCAGCACCGTCAAAAGGTGCTGTGGATCCTCCGATCGTCGTGATCGTATCGTCGGTGGTGGAGCCGTCGTCCGTCACAGTGCTGCTTATGGTCTTCTTCTTCTGTCTTCTGTTTGTCATCTCTTGCGCGTACTTCCCTTCTTTCTCGCCACAGTGCTTCCACACGCCGTGGTCACTTGCTAGTGCCTGATAGCCCCCCTCCCCCTTTCGTTTTCGGTGATCACGGCAGAGACCCCAGTACGACCACGAACTAAGCTTCTCGCAAGCTTCTGGCGGTCTATAACCCAATGCACGCGTAACTACCAATTTATTTAGCGATTAACTGCGCTTGTTGCGTTCAAAATCTCACTGCCGCTGCGCAGCACGTTGCTCGCACTCTGCTGCAACTGGACCTCTCCTCGCTCGACGTCTCCACAGCCTCACGTTCCTGGAACGTCTCGCACGCCAGGGGTGAGCATACCGAAACGCGTACTGGTATTAGTCGCTGCGGGTTACGTTGGGTACGCGACTGTTACTATCTCAGTTTTATAAGTTAGTTGGCCATATATATAGATATAGATATAGACATACGTGCGCTTTCAATGTATTTTTAGTCGCACGAATGAACGCACGATCGAGTTCGATCTGATGCATTTTCCAAAAGACTGCAGACAGGCACCATGGCAATTTACCAAGGCTAGACAAACAAGCAAGTAATTGAACCTCAGCCAAGCAGGTACCACAGACTTGCCTCAAAAATAGTAGAATTCTGTATTGAGGTTACACCGTTCACTTCGATGTTTTCGCGCCATGATGATCTTCTTACACCTGCAATGCATTGTCTTCTTTGGGTTGCAAAGTTGGATATACTGTCGTATAATCCATTCTTCATTTTATGGCACGCTAAACTCGAATGACTTGATCCTTCCGTCGCCGAATAATCTCGCTTTATCGTGTTCCTTTGGTGGAATCGCTATCGTCCATGGTCTCTTAGTTCTGAAAATTTTAGCTGAGTCGGCTACCACAAAATTTCCTATTTGTGCAACAAGGAGAAGACAACTGCATCGGCCATTTCGTCATCAATTGTGTAGTAAACAGTGGAACAAATTGATTCAACGATGCAGCCAGATTTTGTCGCTGTTCTTTGAAGAGCGAGGATTCTTTGGAGTCAGAAGGCAATATTTTGAGCCAATATATGCCTTGCGAAAGATTGTTGCAGTAATACTTCAATCTGCTGAGGCCTATCGCACAAGCCAATTGATATCTCGTGTATCCATTAACAGCATTTTCGTTGTTATCATTATTATTCATTGCTGGTCCACCCTGCTTATTCATCGCGTATTCAAGCAGAATCAATCATTTGTACGATTTTTGTGCAACATGCTTGATTTAATGATGATACTGATCGCGTGTCTTGGCACTCCGTTGCTCGTATCCATTCCTTATCTGCAGCAATACGACTATACCATAGAGGATTTTCCTATGTATCTATACGAAGATGAATCCTGGTATATCAGCAGCCATACGAGCTGCGAATGATGTTTATTTCATCCAGGAATAGTCTCATCAGTCAATTAGCTCTTTCGGTGACTGTTATTTTATGTTTCTCTGACGCGAAAACTCTAATCGTGCGAAACAATGTCGATGAATGCCGCAGAATACGGAATTCTGTTACCATTTGGAAAAGAAAAATTCCCAAAATGATCTACACGAGCAACGGAGAACACAAGTTAGTAATTCTTCTCAAATGTCTGTCGTATTGAATTTAAACCCATCGGTATCGACATCAAAAATCGCGATTAAAGCTTCAAGAACGCGCATAATCAAGGTGATGCATATGTTTATGATCATTTGGGGAGTTTTAGTTTTGGTGCTACATACGCGCGTAACAGTCAGGTCTCGCTCTCAATTTTGCGTACACGGACTGCGTCCGTGGTTTTCCTTTAAGACTGGATGTACTACGATGAAACTGAATTGCAATGCTTTTACACGCATGAAAGGAGATTTGGCAGATCTAACGGATTCTTCAGATGGTCTGGATGAACAATTTCTCACAAAAATCGATATTGTAAATTGCCCCAACGTCGAAATCCCTTCTTCAATTCAACATTTTTTTCAACTGGAAGGAATGTTGATTTTCAACTCAACTCGGGTTCGTTGGGATGCGGAATCTGCTCTTACAGACAAAACGCACCCAAAAATGTCAGATTTTGGCGCAAATGGAATTAATTTGACCGACGTTCTTTTACGACTTCGTTCACTTGATTTTCCGAAATTGGTTCAGGAATAGAATTTGCCTATACTAATCTCAAAGCATTCCCGACGATGTTGGAGAAGTATGGCCCAAACAACGTATACATTTCTATGGAACATAGCCGCCTTATATCAGTTCCACCTGGTTTGTTGACGACCTCAAACAGAACCATATCTCTAGTTGGCAATAATATTTCGATCGTTCCAGATAAATTGTTCACAAATCCGTCTGCTATATGTTTTTTTTGCTTGGAAAAATCCGACTGTTCAGCTTCCCGACGGAATCTTACCTTCAGAAATGATTGAATCGATTGATGTGTCCTATACCCTTCTTGACACCTTGCCATCGTGGGCTGATATAGATTTCTTTCAGCGAGTGCAAGTGGCTGCAGGAAGGTCTCCTTTATGCGAGCAACTTCTCAAACAGAACAGCTACGGTATGAATTTTAACAACACCGTTGCGCTGGAAGCTTTTCAAGCCAGTAGATTAAACTGTGACGTCTTTAACTAGCCAACCGTATACATACCTTATAAAGTATAGCGTAATCGCTCAATTAAATTGAGACTAATAAAATATCAATTGTGAATAATTCGCAATGGGTTATTGGATTTCTCACTTTGGATTATTAGCGATGAATTGTCTAATGTTCGCATCGTACAAAACATATACAACAAACATAATCACATTTTACAGTAGAATTCACGCACGTTGCCATGTTCTCTCAGTCTTCAATCCAAAGCAACTTGATACCGACTAAACCAATCGACCAAAGAACTAATTGGGTCATCTGCCTGGTCGAAAGGCACAAACGACATATAGGGCAACTTGGCCTTAACGTTTTCGTTGGCCCATATTGAAATTAGCGATAGTATTTCTAGTCAAATACATGTTTCAGTGGCTGAAGTACTTGTCATATGAGGTTACGTCAAAATTTCTTGCATTGTTGAGATATCTACCGTAATAGGTTCGATTGTGACCACACACTGGTCTCGGCGCAGGGATTGTTATATGATGACCATCCACCCAAACAAATGCCACATAATCCAAATTCGGCAACGATTTTCAAATTATTGACTCGAAACGTGTTCAGAGATATGTCAATTGCACGTCAGCCAGCAGTTTCAATTCAAGAGTCACCTATCGCTCTTGATATTGTAGCTTGTGTAGTGCGGACCCATATAATGGAATCGTTTCAGTCGCAAACAAGTGAATATTTCTAGCATAGACATATCACTCATCAACGAGCCAACGTTTAACTCGAACGGTGGCACCGAATAGGAAATTGATGGTAAACTGGTCTTAAAAACAAGTAGCGTTTGCACGATTTCTTGATTTTCATTTATTTACTACCGTATCAGTGCATACTTCTGCTTTGTTTCAGTGAAATCATTTCACCATTGGTATTGAGTTCATGCTGTCTGTTAATCAGCGATCGGTGAGGCAACCTTCACCGTGCAGTCATTTGACTATTTCGAAATGACTTGTTGCTGCAACTCTGTCCATTGCGGCCGCGGATTCGCCCACTGCTCGATTCCGTAAAGTGTCATGTCATATCCAAGGGACCATCACCAAAGAATTTAACGCTGCTTTCAACCGTTCGAACTCAACGTCGTGCAATAAACACTCCATTTAAGATGAACAAAATTGACTGGAAATCAGCTGAAAGATGCATAACCTTATTGCTTTTGTCTTGTCGTGGTTTAAAACCATTGCGCAAGTGAAATAAAACTTGGGCTGCTACCAAAATCGCTTCGTTATTCTGGAACCTCCTTGGCATACAGACTGGTTATGAACGTAAACGTGTCCGGACACACTGCTGCAGTTCTTGTAATGTTGCAATCCCATATCTTGGTCGGCATGCAAAACTTTGCATTGAGATGGGAGCTGAGAATTTATGTCATGCCATTTATGCGGTAGTGATTTAATTCGCATCAGAGCAGAAAAATGTCCGTTTCGGTGAACCTTCCCGTTCAAACTTAGGCGCCATTATTTGCTAACCGGAGATAAACACTTGAATTGCCCAATTGGCATGTAAAATCTTGCTAAGGCGATATGTAGCAGACGCAAAAAGCATCGACATCGGCATAGGTAATGATCTTACAATTTTTAATTCGGAAGTTTGAGCTCCTTTCGCCGTAGTCAAGCTTCGATTTCCAAATATTTTCATATCGATATGGCAGCGAATAGTTAGTGCCAAATACCTTCTCACACCAAGCGCACGTGTCGTTCAGGATGGGATCTTCAAAGGCTAATGTAAAAGTCGTCATCTAAGCGAGATCTTCAGGTAATCAAGTAACCGATGCCCTTTTTCCAGACGCCGTTTATGAGTTTCTGTATACTTAAGTTCAACACGATCGTCGGCATACCTCGCGAGGTCGAGCAAACGCTTGACGTCGGCAAGCGCAGCATCATCAAGTAGGATGTTCCCGCCAAATAGTATATATCTTGTGTCTTTGGTGCTCTAACACTGCGGTCTTACTAGGTAGTTAGTGGATTCTTGTTGTGAGCAGAAACCTTCGCTAGTCCTTTGGGTGGTCGCGTACGGACCTGTCATCGAACAACTAGATCGCAGGGTACTGTATCTTATCTTGGCTAGGTGCCTCCACGTCTGCTACACACTTTGTACACAATTTTGGACAACGAGATTTTACACAAAGAAAAGAAGGCCATATCCACCCACCCGCTGACTCTGAGATCTCCACGATTTCAGCACCAGCGTTATCACTGATATCGCGCATTTAGACCTTGGTGCCCAAAAAATCGGACCATATCGGTCGAGTCACTCGACCTCGTCTCATTGCGCGAATTAGTACAACTCCAGGCTCGGCCTTGAAGTCTCTTGAGCTCTCTTTCAGCGTGAACGGCTGTGGCATCACCTTGTGCCTCAATATTTTGGGCTCGATCGTTCGCTAAAACTGGTCTATCAGTGCTTACTACTAACAGATCGGGTTGCAGCTTTCGATTCTCGCCAAAGTTTACTGCCATTTCCATAACCCTCGCAGTGGGTGGGGACGGAGGCGGTATTATCTTTGCTGGACAAATTCCAGCCGCGCCTGGGATCGACTGGCCAATCGGTGTCGTTTCGGCACTCGTAAAAACGATGGAGTCCATCTTGCATGTGCTTTACGTAGAACACGACGTTAAGCCTCAGCGGCCATCAGCTTGTTGGCATCCAGGTGATGCTGACTCCGCAGACGCTGATAAGCACCACATCTACTTTCCAGAACCTACCAATACTGACTATTCGGTTCACAACGTTCACCAACTCAATTCAGACGCACAAACAGGTGTACATGGGCTTTGTAGACGCAGAGTCGCAGTGTTGTGACTATATTTTTGAACCGACCAGTAAAACCGATCTATCAAACAGACATTTAAAGTCAAATAGTAGACTCCATTATGAAGATGAAAGTAAAGCTACTAGTCAGGACACGCGAAGCACCTGTAAGTATGAATTTTAAAGTGGTGGTTGCAGCAAATCTCGATTTGCCAGACTGTGTATGTTCGAAAGCGCGTGAATGCTTTGGTTCGCTATCATTATAAAGCTTAGTAGGTAGACTCTTCTTACGCAGCAGCACAAAATTCAATTTCCATGCCAAAGTTCCCATACTCGCTGGCAAGTTGGTACTGACAGTTGTTCCGCCTTTTATTCGATTACTGCCAACCTAGATGACAGGATCTCTATCCTTTCTTTGTAGAACGTCGAATCCTTAGTTCCACAGCCTTCGGACCATTGATCGTGCAAAAACAGACAATTTCACCGTCGTTTTTACAGGCAGCACCGTTCATGGTTGCGATATCACAGACATTTGTCCAGTATTTGTGGAGCCATTTGACAACACTGATGCTGCCACACGTAGTTGCAAATTAATAATCGCATGCGGGGTGAAGAAATACGGATAATTTACATAAAGCCCTTCGAGTCAATTTATCGACGGCGAAAAAGAAGACCATTGCCTTATGGCTGCAACGTTTAGAACAATTTTTAAGGCAGCCATTTCACAACGTCAAAGAATCATTTGTTTTTAGTGCATCGAGTTAGCTGCATCCATTGCTTTTGTTCGGTTGTAGCTGTCGCTTGACAGTTGGGAGCCGTTCTCCCTTTCTAAACACCCATATTTTACTAAAATCGTCTTCACTTCTCTTGTCGTTGAACTTGTGCTCAATAAAGAAATATATCATCAACTGTTGATGTTGGTCTTAACCCACAGATCCAGTTTTGTTTCCGTGAATTTCTCTTAACGTAATACTGTCCATTCGACTTTATCAAACACTTTGGATGAATGATTTTTTGTAGTTCTCGCATCAAAATACTAATGAATATGTAGAGAATTTTAAAGAACAACGCCATTTAGGTATAAAGCGATCAAAAATGAACATAAGAACCACAAATGACATTTCAGTATGACCGGCAAGACATATGCTTTTGTTTGACGTCTTCAGCAATCCAAGCGGTACCGACGGAAGGCGTCTATTTCCATGGAAATATACAAGTAGTTTTTAGGGCATAATTTCACTACGGTTGTAAAATCAGTATAGTTAAACTCGATTCCTGTACTTCGTTTGGAAAATCAAGCAAACGAAGTCCCAAAAGTAGCAGTCAAATGCTTCAAAACAAGAATTTTTGGGTTTGTTTTGTCTGTGAAAGATCCAACCATCGCTGGTTCACCACCCGTGACTTTTAGAGTGAGAAATAAATCCGTTTAAGTACTAACACCTCGGTGGAAAGCCTGGTTTCGGATCTTGCGTCTATGAAACAGTGACAAACGGGACTCCTCTGGCGAATCAAACTTTTTGACGAATTCGATCTGTTTGTGCGATCACGTCCTATCATGTAAAGTAGTACATCGGACTAGCTGGATCTGTGACAACTCAATACACCTGTTTGAAACGCTTCCCAAGCAATTGTGTTGTTGAAACTCGTATCATTATTGCTACTTGCTTCGAGAAGTTGATCGCAGAATGGAGTTCCTCCCGCAATCACAAATACTCGTTGAAAAAACTCAGTGTCAGCCCACGATGGGAAGGCTTTGAGTTGAGTGGAAGACAGATCAAGCGATTCAATCAGATATGAAGGTATAATTCCGTCTGGAAGCTCAACAATTGGGTTTTCTCCAAGCCACATATGTATAGCAGATGGCTTTGTAAAAAATTCAGCTGGGAGAATTGAGATATTGTTACCGACTAAAGATATGCTTCTGTTTGTAGCCGTCAGCAATCCAAGAGGTATTGAAGTGAGGTGACTATTTTCCACCGAAATGTACAACAAGTTGTTTGTGGGCCATACTTCTCCAATATCGTCAGGAATGGTTGTAAGATTAGTATAGGCAAATTCAATTCCTGAAATCTGTTTTGGAGAATCAAGCGAACGAAGTCCCAAAGGTATCTCGGTCAAATTGGTACCATATGCTTCAAAATATGAAATTTTTGGGTTTGTTTTGTCTGTGAAAGCTGCGTCTGCATCCCAACGTGCAAGTGTAGAGTTAAAAATTACCATGCCTTCAAGTTGGGAAAATCGTTGAATTGTAGATGGGATTTCGACATGGGGACAATTGTAAATCTCGATTTTTGTGAGCATTTCTTCATTAAGTACGTCTAGGGCATCGGTCAAATCTGCCATGTTGCCTGTCACCAGCTCGAAAGCACTGCAGTTCACTAGCACAATGGTGCATCCAATCTTGGAGACAAACCATGGGTGCAGTTCATGAAGACAAAACCGAGACGGAGACCGGAATGTTACTCGTGCATGTAGCACTAAAATAAAAAATCCCCAAACGGCCATAAACATGTGCAACAACTTAATCAACCGCGGATTTGCAGCATAAATCGGAATTTGTGAGATCGATGGTGATGATTTTGAAGATCGTATCGCGGATAATGGAGGAGAAGAATATAAACTAGTGCTTAGCTGCTCTTGTTTCTCGGCTTGAGTGATTTTTCGTCTCCAATTCAGAACAGAGCTACATTTTATGTGGCCTTTACAAGTTGTTTTTCGCAGGACCAGAGCTTTCACATCGGAAAAACAAAGAAGAAGAGTAATAGAGAGCGTCAACTGACCGATCAGGCTGCCCCAGGATGAAATAAATACCATTCGTAACTCACAGATCATATTGATGAACCAAGCTTCATCTTCGTAGAGATACAAAGGAAAATCTTTCATGGTATAGTCGTATTGCTCAAGATACGGAACCGAGATGAGAAGTGGAGTGCCAAGACCCGTGATCAATATCATCATTAAATCAAGCATAATGCACAAAAAACGTACGAACGACCGATTCGGCTTGAATGCGTGATGTATCAGCGGAGTCGACCAGCAATGGATTATAATGATACCAACAAAAATGCTGTTAATGGATACGCGGGATATGAGTTGGCTCGTACGATAGGCCTCAGCAGATTGGAGTAATATGGCAACAATCTTCCGCAAGGCGTAGATGGCTTCGAAGTATTGTCCTCTGACGCCAAAGAATCCTCTCTCAGAAAATATATGATAAAAACCATGAATGAGTCGACGACCATGAGGTGCCAAAACCAAAAAAATGGCAAAAAGTCTCTTATGCAACTGACGACGAAATGGCCGTGGTTGTTGTCTTCTTTTCAAGGCACACATTGAAACTCTTCTAATAGCCGATTCAACTAATATCTTTATCACTAAGACGCAATGGATGATAGCGACTCCACCATAGCAACATGAGATGGCGAGAAAATTAGATGACGGAAGAACCATTTCCAGCATGTTTAACGTACCATACAATGACCAATTCGTCATCCGATTGTATATCCAACTTTGCAACCCAAAGAATCCAATGCATAGCAGATGTAAGAAAATCATCACGGCACAAAACCATAGAAAGGTGAATGGTGCCACCTCAACACAGAAATCTACTTTTTGTGGCGAGACTGCTCTACCAACTGGAATTGTCGGCAAAGGTTCTTCCTCTTGCTTGGTCGGCTCGCCACAATTACTTGCCATGACCCCGGTCTACAGGCGTAAGGAGAAAAGTTTAATGGCGTATAGTTTTCTTATTTTTTTCAACAAGCTTGGGGGTACCGAAAGTTGTAATGGCAGCGGTTCTGCTGCAAAGCGTGTGGCGCGGAGGAATTATAGAGGTTCTTCAACGAAACGCAGAAGTGCAAATGGCCTATGAGGGCTTCTCGGCAGCCGCTGGTGGTTTCGAAACGATCGCGCCCGCTGTCTATTTCAAGATCCTCTAAAAACTTGCTCTCGGGCGTTCGTTGTTTACGAAGTGTGGCAAAGCGCTTCGTGTAAACCGATACTAATATCTGCGATATCTTGCTTCGAGCGTCCCAACACAATCAATCAGCTATCTACACGTGTTTGTGCCTTAGAGCCTGGTTGCCTGGAATTCATTGAGGACTATTCGCTCGTACAATGTTAGTACAGCTAGGTCCACACGAAGTAGTAGTGATAGCGTTAATTGCTGTAGCTCCAAAAGTGAACCTGCAAATACGTGTTCAACGGAATCAGCTTGGCTGCTTTAAATTCCTAGCTTCGCACTCTCAGTGATCCAACCGTGGCTTTTTTCATCATTGCGAAAGAGATTATATCTGGTTCTTGCTTACGTGAGAGCTGATGAGGAAACTATCACAAGAGCGCACACCTTTTCAACTTCCACTCGCAATTGTGAAATGAGCACGTTGTGTGCTTGATATCATTAGAGCATCGTGGGCAGTCAACGCTACCGTTTCGCATAAGATCGGACAACTCATTTAGGCTACAAACGAAATGTCTATCCATAAATTAATTGAATAAGTTCATCGCATTCTCGATCCTCATATCAATGTCAATATCGAGTACTTTGTTGCAAATCCGCTAAGCCGGAGCCTTGGGATTGTTTATTTCTGTCGTAACTATCGATCCGTCTGACAGATAAATAAACACTTATGGTGGGCCGGGAACTTAACCCACCTCCACGCAGACGCAGACGGAAGCACTTCCATTACTTTTTTTTAGCGACGAGACCGCGTGATCCAGTGCGAATGCCAGACAACTCAGGAAGGAGGGTGCCCTCCCATGCCTGAGTGCGTGTAAATCGACCTGAGTCTGCCCAAGCGCGAGCTCGAGAACGACATGGTCGAGATCATCAAGTTCGGTGCGAACTACAACGCCGGGCTCTTTGAGTTTCTCGAGGCCTCAGCCGAGACGATCCTGAGTCTGTCGGACATGGAGCTCGTGCCGCGCATGGTGTCCATGGTTATGGCCATCAACGCCAAATCGTGACGCTCGATAGCAGGGAAATGGGTTTGCGCGTCATCCTCAACTTCGGCCACATTATCGGCCACGGCATTGAGGCGCTCGTGCAGCCTGAGTACCTTCATCGCGAGTGGCGTACGGCACAATCAAGGAGGCCGAGATCGCTCGCGGCATTGGCGTCTGCTCGTCCGTTTTTCACGGTCGGGCGTCTGCGCTATTGCCTCACGGACTACGGTCTGTCTGTTCCCGTACCGGTCAACATGTCGACCAGCGAGGTGCTCGTCAAGATGGAGGCGGACAAGAAGCGCAGTCAGGGCGTGAAGAAGATGATCATACTCGAGCAGATCAGCTGCGTCGTGGCCAATCCGTATCGTACCGCTGATCGATGCCATTGACTGCGACATTTCGTTCGTGGACAACGAACGCTGCTAGCCCACCGCAGTGCGCGGCACAGGCGTTAAGGGCAGCGTCATAAGTCTGGCAGGCAAGGTGATCAGCCAGTATGTATCGTCCGTGCTCCTCAGCGCCCCGTACGCGTGTGAGCCGCTTGGTGCTGGAGCTGGAGGAGGAGCACCCGACGTCGCTCCTGTTCATCCTCGTGGCCACGCAGCTCATGAAGGACTTCGGCGTCGAGGTTCAGCTGAAGCCTAACCGCCGCTACCGCATGCCCTGCTGCGCGTACGAGAACCTGAATGAATGGACAGTCGAAGTAGTCGCCTCGTCCGCCACGTACCCGCGGGTGTTTGCTCCGATCACGGGCGGCCAGGTCACAGTGCAGGCGCTCGGAGCCACGAGTCTGCATGGAGACACTCCAATGCACGCGCTGCGGAGCTCCACGGCCTGCACCACGACGCAGGACGCGTTCTCGGCGTCGGTCACGGGTCCTCCGCGTGGCACGCCGCTGAACGCTGTGGAGATCGACATGGAGACCATGAAGGACGCGTTAATGACAACCGTGGCGCTGATTGGCGTGGCCAAGGGCCGGCCAAGATCACGGGCACCACCAACCACGCGCGAAGGAGTGCAACCGCATCGATATCCTTTAAAATATCCATTAAATCCGAGTAGAGGTATTAATGGTATAGTACAACGAGTATCTCGACGACACAGTGTTCAATTAGTATGGAAACCAGAGATCCAGAATATGTGAATATGTGATATATATTTTATTGAGCATTATTATAACGACGGAGAAAAGTGGTGACGACAGGGTGGATCTTGAGTCAAATGACTTCACAGGAATCAAGTAACAGTGACAAAGGAAATAATGGGTGCTACTGCTGCTGGAGCCCACTAAAAGATTGTGGGATGGCAGCATCTTAATTAATTTGAAGGCCGTACAACAGGAGAAATGCACAAACCAGCGACAAATATTATGGTGAACAGGTTATTGGTACATGCTAATGGATTCGAAGGTTGTACGACGGATGCGATGTGTCATGCTACCGATGCAATAGAAAATGGCGCGATGGCTGCATATCAATTGGACTAAGGACATACAACGAAAGCAACGGAGGGTGTAGCCAGCATTTATCTGCAGCTTTTTCATAGGTGATTCTCGAATGGCTTCATTTACATTATCCAACATACTTTATCCCATAAGAATTTCCAAGTATATATGATAACACAAGTGCTGTCCAATAGTATCACAAGAATCGTTTTCATGGTGAGGGAACATTACCGCATTCTTGGAAAGTGCGATGGCTCCACACACAATGACCTCACACCTACTGTATGTAGCATCGCTGGTGCACACAGGTTTGAACAGTGAGGGAGTAGTCTGTTTACATGCCATTGGTACATTGAAAGGCTGTTTTGTTGAATGAATTAGCAAAAACAGGAGCCCTCCCGGGAATCACGCTTTCGATTTGTTTGTGCGATCACGTTCTGCTTAATATATGCTGGACTAGCTGGATATCGCACAACTCAATCTACCTGTTTGAAACGCTTCCCAAAAAGGGGTACCTCCTGCAGCGACGAATACTAGTTGAAATAAACAGTGTCCGCGGAATGATTCAAGTTGGGTGGAAGCCAAATGACGTGATTGAATCAACGGTAAAAGTATAATTCCGTCTGGGAGCTCAACAATTGGGTTTCCTTCAAATCGTAAACAGTTCGCCTGGGAGAACTGAAATGTTGTTGTCGGCAAGATCTAAACTTCTGTTCGAGGCCATTAGCACCCCTAGTGGAATTGATGAAAGGAGGCTAGAATAGATAGAAATTCACAAGTTGTGAGATTGAATTTGCCAAATACGATTACTGAAATCAGTTTGGGGAATCACGCCAACGAAGTCCCAAAGGGATATCTGTCAAATTCATCTCCAATTGCATTAATACATTTACGATATCTTCGGTTCGTTTTGTCTGTAAGTGTTGCGTCTGCATCCCAACGGGCAAGAGTAGAGTTCGTGATCATCAGCTCTTCAAGCTGATAAAATCGTTGAATTGTAGAAGGAACTTCGATATAGGGGCAAAAACGAATCTTAATTGTTGTTAGCATGTGTTCATCCAGACCATAGAAAGCGTCGGTAAGTTCTGCCATATTGCCCGTCACGTTCGCGAATTCACTACAATTTAATGTCAGAACTAAGCATCCAGTCTTGGAGGAAAACCATGAGTGCACTCCATAAACCCAAAATTGTGAGCGAGGCCAGAATGTTGCACGTGCATGTAGCACTAGAATCAAAAATCCCCAAACTACCATAAATAAATGCATCAACTTGATGCAGCGCGTATTTACAGTACTTATTGGGATTTGTAACATCGATTTCAATCGTTGTGAAGACAGCACTGCCGTCAATTGAGTAGGAAGAAGACTACTAGTGCTCGGTTTCTCGTTTCTTCACTTTGGGTGAGGTTCCATTTCCAATTCATAACAGAACTACGACTTATGCGACTTTCATGAATTTGATTTCGCAGAACTAAAGCTTTCGCATCTGAAAAACACAAAAGAAGAGTGATCGCCAGCGATAACTGGCTTATGAGATTACTTGAAGATGAAATAAATACCATCCGCAAATCATATTTAATAGCCGTTAGCCAAGTTTCATCTTCGTAGAGGTACAACGGGAAACGTGCCTTGGCATAGTCAAATTGCTTTAAATATGGAAAGGAGACGAGCAACGGAGTACCAAGACCCGTGATCATTATCATCATTAAATCAAGCATGATGCATAGGAATCGGACGAATGACCATTCTGCTTGAATGCGTAATATATAAGCGGAGTCGACCAGCAGTGGATAATATGATAACAACGAAAATGCTGTTAATGGAGGACATCAAAACCGACTCAAACATATGCCATAAGCCACCTCGATATGCCGCGAGCAAAGGTAGCTTATGCGAGCTCATATGTGGCTGAATCGATTAGGCGCCCTCTAAAACGGACATAAGCGCAGTCACCATCTCCCTTCGGCGTACCAAACATATACTTGGAATTTGTATTCACTGATTCAGGAAGCCTCCCGCTCTTAGCCTCTCTCCTTCATTTTGAAGTTAACCGCACACCATGGACGACCTGGAGCTGTGGTCTGACATCGTGGTCGACGCTACTGACGGCGCTACTCGGACATGCCTGAGATGCAAGCGCCTCCATGCGACCCTGTGATACGTTGGTGGGGTCTCGGTCGCCGTGGAGGCGTATCTTCTTCGTTGGAGTCGTCGATCACTATGATCTCTTGATCACGTGGGAGCCGCACCATAGATCTGGAACTTTCAGAAGTGAGCGCAAAGCTCTTTGCTTCTGTTTATGTCAGCCCCATGCAAAAGTTAAGATATGCGAGATATGAGTTGGCTGGTGCGATAGGCCTCAGCTGATTGGAGCATAATTGCAACAATCTTTCGCATGGCATAGACGGCTTCGAAGTATTGCCTTCGAACACCAAAGAATCCTTGCTCAGCGAAAACAAGATTAAATCGTTTACTGATTTGCTGGGCAAAAATCCTACATTTTTTCTTTCGCAACGAAAAGCAAAGTGGTCGGAATCTTTGTCTTATTTTCGAGGCACATACATGAAATCTCATAGATGCCGATTCAACTAAAATCTTCACCACCAAGAAGCCATGAATACTAGCGACTGTACCAAAACAACAGGAAACGGCGAAAAACTTAGATGACTAAGGAATCAAGTCAGCAGTTTGTAATCTGACTAAAGATCCCAAACTGTAATCTTGTTGTATATCAAACTTCGCAACCCAAAGAAGCCTACGCATATCAGGTGCGAAATGGTCATCGCGGCGCGAAAACATCCAAACTTGAACGGAGAAATCACGACACAAAAATCGAAATCCGATGGTGAGGCTACCGTATTTATTGGGAGGGTCGACAAAGGCTCTACCAGTTGGTTGCTCTGTTCTACATATTCAGTCGTCATGACTCCCAAGCTGTTGTCGATGGGAAGCAAGATGAATGATGGAAACGACACGATTCCTGACACGTAAGTTGCAAAACACCGCTAATAATAAACGTACACCGTATTTTTATTGCCCCGTTTTTTTAAAAATGTGACCACGTGGTATGCCAACGCAACGCATGCACCTTATCGAGCGAAAGAGATATTTGCGACATACACTATAAATCGGTTGACATTTGTTGTACCTATCGGACACGTTGCATTACTTTTCAGATTTGCCGGCACCTCTTGCTGATCGACAAGGCTATGAAAACTTACCTCAAGAAGTGATGGAGACGTTTTTTTGTGAAGTTCCAAAGTGTGGCCTATGAAATGCTGCACACCGAGTTATTTTCTCAGTAATTAATCTCGATAAACCCAAATAACATGGCTACGAATATTCCTACTCGATTTGACAACAGTCAACAGGCTTTTCAGTTTGATACAGACGTGGCTTTCGTCCGACAGCATCTGCTCCAGCTTGCACGTTTAACGACAGAGAAAGCTTGCGCACCTGCAAAATCACACTCGCAATTGTAGATCCCTCATTTATGAGCGTGACTTGAACGATACTATGTTGATACACGATACTGTCGGCTTGCTTGCATGAGAAGAATAATTAGCAGAGTATCATCCTCAGCAAGTTGACACCTTCAATGTGTATTCCTCTGTTACCATATATATACCGTTGGAGTTACGAGATCGGCACCAACGGGGACGTCCGCGCAGCCGAAGCATTAAGTATACGGCCATTCCATTCGACACACTGTAGCTTCAAAACCTGCGGTCTTCCTAACCGTGGTCTCACAAGAGACATTGAAGGCCTTTCGACGATTTCGATGCGATCTCCAGAGGCAAAACTCGTTTCAAAATTGTTGTGATTATTTTCGACCCTCGATAATAACGTTTCCTTTGGCATAACACTTCGAACACTTGACTCATCCTCGCACAATAATTTTTGGAAAATCCTAGCTTCTCATTGATTTGAATACATATGCCCAAAAAATATACGGTTTCCACAGGACGCCCACTTAACATTGAGGTATTCGCTGCAGACGAGCCACGAACATACCAGCGCGTGCAATTTACGACTAAAAGACTAAAGCCTGATTCAAGCAGCGTCAGCTTACCATGAACTCGGAAAGAAGCACCATTGCTGGTCGACGAGGTACATACTAGAAAAGATTTTGGATAGTTAGCAAGCCACAAAATTCTTATTTCAGTGCCTCGGTCGAACTAGAAATCCATGGGTTTGTGCACGATCAGCTGTTTCCACCGTGGCATAATAGATAAATTTACATCTTTTCTGACACATTTCTAGTCGGTCGCATGTGGTCACTTTGGAACGAACTCACCCTGCGGTTAGTCTTTTAATAGTGCAAGATAATATTTATACGCCATCAAGTATCCCTGATTTCAGGAAAGTTTGCATATGGTACAATAGCTTCCATTTATCCACTTCGCCCCCAAATATTTGGACCAATTATTACAATGGACTTAAAAACATTTGAATAATATTCAGAAAGAATCAACGAAATTAAGAGAAGAAAACATTATTTAATGTACCAGGTCGATTCATTCAAATTCCAAACCAACAAGAATCCATACAAGTTGCTTCTGAGCTAGCTTGTACTTAGAAGTGCAAGTTCTTTATATCAGAGGGTAAAGCCAAGCTTCACGCATCGTTGACTGCCCACTGTTGTATTTGGCGACATCTGATTTTTTTTACCACGTTCATTCTTTTTTAAAGCTACATTCTCGTTCGATCTGTTTCCCTCCGAGAGATGATGCGTGCTGCTGCGCACAATACACTACCGGTATTCGGCTGTCGCTTGTTTAACTTTAATAAATAGATACCACATTTTTTGTCGTGAGCGAGAAACAGAACATACTTTTAGAATTTCTTAAGTTTGTGAGCAGAACCACCGGATATGTGAGGAGAAAATATAGCTAATACTCGAACCTGAGCATCAGCTATAACACAAAATGGTATCGCTATTGCAGTGCATGATCAGCTTCATTTGATATTTATTTGTCGCATCAAGATGGTAAACGAAGCCGATGTCCTTCAATCACCATCAACACGATGGCGATCCATTTGATGTCCGAACCCTAGAAAAAGTATAATGCGGCATTCTCGAAGGTACAAGCGACATGAAGCAAAATTTGGGAGTTGTTTCTGCCGTGCGAGCTTTGTTTAAGGACGCATTGGAAGCGAAAATGAATATTCTCTCGACTCACAACAGAACCTCGTATATCACGATAATACAAAGAGAAGGATCTGGTCAATCGGTCAAGGCAATGATAAGCACTCTGGGCAAGTGACGGTCAATTTTAGGCACATGAAAGTTCTAAAATGGAAGACATCGAATATAGCCAAAACTGGCAGGCCGAACCACTTCACGTTGTGCACTAGCAACATCGACGCTGGATATCGACGATATAAATTGAAGCTAGACACGGGACCACAGCAAGCATACCATATGCCCGGACAAATCAAATCGAAGTGCTCATCAACGAGCTCGACAACGCGAATCATTTTAACTGGAACCGAGTAGGGAGAAGTTTGTCCGGCTGCATTATCCACAAATTAGCAGTATTTTCCAACGGGATCATAATGCCATTTAGAAACTTTATCAGTTTGAAACGATATACAAGGTGGAACTAAGCACGGATAACTGTACTTGGCTCACAGACCTATACGCAGAAAGTCGACTGGCAGAAGCCTAATTATTAAATGATAGCTCTAGTGAAGATTTTTCAGCAGCCAACGAAGTATCGCAAATTCTTGCAACCGAAATTTTACTCATATTTCGCTGTGAAGGGTACCACGACTGGAAGCACAATGGAATGCAATCCCGAATAACAACGAAGAAGTCGTCGATACCACACAAACACGAGCTATCGATCAGGAAAAAGTGATCTTCAAACAAGTTTTCAGCAAAGCGACTCAGAATTAAGAGTAGCAATTCAAAATGTTCTAATCGGTAACCAAAACGGAAACGGTGAGCAAAGTAGTGCGTCTTCCATCATTCATCAAGTCACAAGCTTCATGAGCAAAACAATATGCGTTAAATTTCGCATTCACAAACGTATGATAACAATAGGTAGATGCTCCCATTAATACGACTGATTTAGCAACGTGGAAGTTCAAACGAACACACAATGTACATGGGCATTGCGTTTTCCCTTGTTTTCACTTCAAAAACGAGGATGGAATAGAGAATGGGTAAAATGACTCAACTTTGGCGCAAATCCGTTTTACCACCCTAACTATCCAGACGCGAGGGTACCAATAACATTTAATCGTTGGCGACATCACAGAATCAAAAGCCCAGCGTACCACTAGTCGGATATCCACCTCTTCAATTTTTAATCATTCGATAACTTGCACCAATACTCATTTTATCAATGTAACTGGAGCCAATTTGCGGTTTCGCGATCAATATAATCGCAGGAAGTTCGCTCGAGCCTTTGTGCCATTCAATGTATCTCGTAATGACGACTCTTGGTGCGATCGAGCAGATTCAGAAAACGAATAGAATGAGTTCTCGAGCAGCAAATCCGACGATAGAATTTTCATTCCAGCAGCTTCAGCGGATGCTCCATCACCAAGTCTTCCCATCGTCGAATTGAAGATAACAAATTGATAAAGCGCCGATTCGAGGAGTTGCCTGAATTGTACCGGCCACGATATGTCACAGTGACTACACAGCTGCCGTCCACATCGTCTGCAATATCCGTCCAGCTAAAGTGGTCCACAAATTCTCCCCTCTTGTTGCTTTTCGGACACAGCTCCGGCGAAACGGTACAGACCGCGACTGCATAGCCATGCTCAGTCTTCACTTGGGAGTTCAGCAAGCAACAACGTAAAGTTCTTCCTTCCATGCGGCCGAAGGTCGGTACATCAAGCACTTCGATGTATGCGCGTTCGGGCAAAACCTGGACCACTTCTTCAGTAAATGAACTTACATGAGGATACAGCGCTGGATTGTCTGTCGTCTCCCAAGTGCGAAGCAGGATCTTCTCCGCCGTGATGTCTGGCAGTCGCTTGGTCAATGACACAAAGACGTCGCACTCGTTCGAGAGGTCACAAGAGATCGTCCAGCCGAACATGCAGCTTTTACTAAGAGCAGGCGAAGGTGACGTGTGCTTGGCCGGACTTGAGTCGGACTGTTTTAGTCGGAGGTTCACGCAGCAGCGTCGGATGACATGCTGGATGTCAGACTCCGAGAGAGCCTGGAATTTGAATGGTACGGTCTCCGTTGGGTCCTGTAGTTGTCTGGCGATCGCTTTTGCGGGCATCAGTGGATGGTCTGTCATCAGCACAATCAGGCGCTCCATAACTTTCCCCCAGCTAACAATGCTGCCCTGTAGCTGCCGCTGTTCCTCCTTCAGTCGTTGCAACGTTCGTGCCATCTGCTGGTATCCCCGCAAGAGCTCATGGCCACCCCCTGCGCGTTCTTCCAGCTGCTGGAAGTGCCTTGTGAGCTGCTGGACTGTAGCACGCATGTCGTCCATGGTCAGAGAGTGGCGCTGGCGATAGCGGCGCATGGCATCGCGATGCATCTGCCTCTTCCGTTCGAGGTCGGCAGCGTCCATTTCAGTTTGGCATGATTGTTTAACCTCGCAAAATAGGTTTTTCTCGTTTTGGTGCAACATCGACACAGTTAAATTAATCCATTTAGGTTTTTCTCGTTAAGGTGCAGCTTCGCCTTTTTACTAGTTACAAGCCGGCTTGAGCTCGGATGCTCGACCTCACTTCGTTCGGTATGTTCACTGCAATTGGTTGTCGTCTTCGGTTCGATTCCCTCACTCTTTCTACTGATGTCCAGTTAATGATTCTGCACAATAACCAATATGAGGTGCCAAAGTGAACAGCAACGCAAAGCATAACAAGTGTATATTATAAAATTTATCCTCGAAGTTCGAAGGCGTTGTAATGAAGCAACAATTATTTCATCACGCTATCATTGTGTGTTGGTCGTACCTTCACTTGTATGCCGATTGCTTCTTCGGACTGTAACGTACGATGTTATCAGCACATTTCTGACTTATGGTGATTTCGTTCTTATGGATACTTCTGTACTCGACAACCTACGTCAATTCACCACTAATGCCATCGAGTGCAAAATCAGGAGCGCTATGACGTATCCCGAACTTAAAATACTGGTTTCTAGATTCACGCATAATGTACGAAATTGCGATTACATTCTATACGCTGGATTGTTAGACCTCACAGTTCAGTCTATTTGCTTGGAATGCCTCCCAAGCAACTGTGTTGTTGAAATTCGTATAATTGTCGGTGCTTACTTCGAGAAGTTCTTCGCAGAAAGGAGTACCTCCTGCAACCACGAATACTCGTTGAAAAAAACCAATATCCGCCCATTCTGGAAAGGATTCGAGTTTAGTGGATGACAAATCAAGTGATTTAATCAACTCTGACGGTATAATTCCTTCCGGGAGCTCAACAATTGGGTTTTCTCCCAGCCACAAATATATAGCTGATGGATTTGCAAACAATTCATCTGGGAGAAATGAAATATTGTTGCCGACTAGAGATATGGTTCGGTTTGAGGTCTTCAACAGTCCAAGTGGTACAGACGTAAGGAGGCTATATTCTACCGAAATGTATACGTCGTTTTTGGGCCATGCTTCTCCAATATCGTCAGGAATTGATGTAAGATTTGTACGGGCAATTTCAATTCCTGTAACTCGTTTTGGAAAATCAAGTGAACGTAGTCCCAAAGGTATATCAGTCAGGTTTATTCTATCTGTGCCAAAATACGACATTTCTGGGTTGGTTCTGTCTGTGAGAGCTGCGTCCGCATCCCAACCGACAAGAGTAGAGTTATAAATTACCAAGCCTTGAAGTCGGAAAAATCGTTGAATTGCACAAGGGATTTCGACATGGGGACAATTGTAAATCTCGATTTTTGTGAGCATTTGTTCATCCAACCCTTCTAAGGCATCAGTAATATCCGCCATGTTGCCTACCACCTGATCGTAAGCACTGCAGTTCACTATCACAAGCGTGCATCCAGCCTTGGAGGTAAACCATGGGTGCAGTTCATGAGTACAAAACCGAGAAGGAGACCGGGTTGTTACTCGTGTATGTAGCACTAGAATCAAAAATCCCCAAACGACCATAATCATGTGCATTAACTTGATCAAGCGCGTGTTTGTAGTATAAATTGGGATTTGAGAGACCAATGGCGATGGTTTTGAAGATGATACCGCAGATATTTGAGGAGAACGAGATACACTCGTACTTAACTGCTCCTTTTTCACGACTGGAGTGAATTTCCTGCTCCAATTCATAGCAGAACTAGGTTTTATGGGACCTTTATTAGTCGTTTTTCGCAGTAGTAAAGCTTTCACATCGGAGAAGCATAGAATAAGAGTGATGGAGAGCGTTAACTGACCGATCAGGCTGCTCCAGGATGAAATAAATACCATGCGTAGCTCACAGATCAAGCTGGTGAACCAAGCTTCATTATCGTAGAGAGTCGAAGGAAAATCTTTCATGGTATAGTCGTATTGCTCAAGATACAAAACCGAGATGAGCAGTGGAGTGCCAAGACCCGTGATCAATATCATCATTAAATCAAGCATGACACACAGAAAACGTATGAACGACCGATTCGGCTTGAATGCGTGATGTATAAGTGGAGTCGACCAGCAATGGATTATAATGATACCAACGAAAATGCTGTTAATGGATACGCGGGATATGAGTTGGCTCGTGCGATAGGCCTCAGCAGATTGGAGTAATATTGCAACAATCTTCCGCAAGGCGTAGATGGCTTCAAAGTATTGTCCTCTAACTCCGAAGAATCCTTGCTCAGCGAAAACAAGATTTAATCCTTGACTAAATCGTTGAGCCAATTTGCTAAATAGCATCCTGCGCAACTGAAGGCGAGATGGCCGTGGTCGTTGTCTTCTTTTCGGGGCACACATTGAAACTCTTGTAGAAGCCGATTCAAATATAATCTTCATCAATAAGATGTTATGGATGATAGCGACTCCACCATAGCAACATGAGATGGCGAAAAAATCAGATGACGGAAGAATAATGTCAAACAATTCTAACGTGCCATACAATGACCAATGCGCCATCTGATGGTAAATCCAACTCTGGAACCCAAAGAATCCAATGCATAGCAGATGTAAAAAAAATCATCACGGCGCAAAAACATCGGAAGGTGAATGGTGTGACCTCAACATAGAAATCTACAGTCTGCGGCAAGGCTACTGCACCAACTGGGCATCTCGGCAGAAGATCTAACACTTGCTTGTTCGGATTGCCACGATAAATCGCCATGGTACCAGTCTGCAGTCGAAAGGAGTACAAGTTGAATGATGTATTCAGTCTTGCACGAGAGGAATGCTTTCACGAGGTCGTTGCCAGCGGTGCACCGCTAAAAATACACTCAACCGAAATTTTGTATGCTGATATTAATAATAGCAATCTCGTGCTTCGACTGTGCCAATGCAACTTCAGCACATCATTTTCGTCGCAACACATGCATTAAACTGAGACCTAGAAGCAACTGTTCTATGGAACACAATATATAAGTGGGCTAGCATTAATTGTGGTTGCGCTACTTAATTAATCCATCACCCATACAAGATCGATGAAAGCAAGGGTAGTCGTGGTGACAGGCGTTTTTTGCTGGAGTTCCAAACGCAAATGGCACACCGTAATCTTTTTGTCACTCGTGTATTTTCGGTCGACTCAATGAGTCGGCTACGGTAGATTGCTTGGTCCAGGGATTGAAGAATACAATTCTTTATTGTACTAACCTGTTGTGCTGTCCATAGTAGTAAGTGCAATTCATTGGAGGGCAATAATAATGAGTGGACAATACATGCAATTATTGTTCACTTATCTCGTTGGGGCTGTCGGCAAGCATGCTAAGGTTCCACATATCCATATTGGAGCGAAGGAACGTGATCATCTCGAAATTGGCCGGGCGAAGGCGACCGCGCTGAGGAGTGAGCACAAGCTTACATTGGGAGAACAGCCGCTCGCAGATATTGCTCGTTGGGGGAACGCGAGCAGCAAGGGGGGAGCACAGCGTGGTCGAGCGGTCCGAACGACGAGGTGCGGATCCTTGCCGAAGGATAGCAGTCGCGAAGTCGTCGTCGTCACAATTCTTGCGCTTGGATCCCGTCGCCGGTGCTTGAATTGCCGAACTCTTGGCTGACTTGGTCTCGGCGGGCGTCGGCTGCATACCATTGGCTACCTTAGCAATAGCATTCTCAAAAGTAGGTGAGTGGACAATACCAGCGTTAGGAGCAAAATGATCGCTCATTGCCGGGTACCGCTGAACGAGAGTGTCGAATAGGAGGCAGACGTTTGCCATGGCGGTCGATTCGGACTGGAGCTTCTTGGACACACTCTCAAAAAAGGAAAGGTGGCCTATAAGAGCCGCACCTTGCTTGAGGGCATAATGATGGCAGGATAGCATGTATCAGTGGGCTCTTGAGAGCTGAAGCGCGTTTGAAAATGATTACAAAGTATGTGGGAGACTGTACGGCTTCGACCGAGTCCACGCGTCCACAAAATCAAAATTTGGTGGCTGTGGTGTGTTTTACTGTATATATCTAGAATTTTCTATGAAAACAAATTTATCTTGCTTTAAGTATGATATTTGTTGGAAATTATTTTGTATATTTTGTATTGTATTTACTAACGGAGTTTCCAATAATAAATAAATTATGCAATAAGATTGATATTATTTTTTAAATAGTAACTTTTTGGCAATCCCTGGTTTGGTCCAGGGCTCGGTCAACATAATACAATACGAATCACTGCTGCATTGTATTGACGAAATTATTATTTACAGAATTTTTGAATCGCCAGTACAATACACAATACTGTATAATACTATTGTATTTTCATGCTTTGGTGGTCGTGACTTCCCTCCTCCACCAATGTCCGAGCGCCACAGGGCTCAGTCATGCGACTACCCTTTTGAGCACTGCCGAGTTCATTCCTCAACTCATCTGTAGTCGCGGAACCCCTGTGTGTAACCAGCATCCTCCCCTTAATCACCATGTCGACCCGCCAGCTTTGCGCCTTCTTCTTCGCCGATCTCGGGGGCGGCCTTTTCTCGTGCAAGAAGTGCAGCTGCGTCCGCGAGCAAGCTGCTGGTACAGGCTACAGCTACCTCATCGGTCACCTGTCTGCGAAGCATGATGGCTACCGGGTCGAGTTCACCGACGTGCAGGTTTTGTCGGAAAGCACGATCGACATGTTCGGATTTGTCGATGAGACAACGAGTAACATCTACCAGTGGATGGAATGACTTGTAATGCGCAGCATGCCTCTGAGTGAGGTCGAGAACAAGTCGACGCGTGATGTAGTGAAGATGAAACCGGTGGCCTACATGCCCTTCGTGGCGTCCAAGATCGGTGTTGTGCAAGCTGCAGTTTTTGGAGATTCGTTTGGAATCATGTTCGACGGCTGGACGAACAACTCTATTCACTTTCATAGCATCTACGCGGTGTTAGTTCGGAACGGTGAGCGTTGCCAGAGGCTGCTGGCTCTCTCTCCGATGGACGAAGGCATGAGCGCTGACGCACATATAGATCACATTGAGAGCGTTCTGGATGTCTACGGCAAGCGGTTGTCTATGGTGCGCTTTATTGTGCCCGACAACTGTGCAACCAATCAGAGCATCACAACTCGGCTCGAGTTGCCTCTGATTGGCTGCGCGAGTCACCGATTTAATCTCGGAGTCAACCGCCTATTTTTATGAAAACCGGGATCAGATAGATCAGATCCAGAATCCGATGATCCAGCTGCGTCACGTCAAAAACGCTGCTGAGCTGGCCAAGGCCACCGACCTGAAGCCGATCAAGGCGAACGTGACGAGGTGGTCGTCCACATTCGCTATGCTAGAGAGATACTCGGTGATCCGCGACGCCATTATCACAGTTAGCGCGGTGGAGGAGCTCGTGCCACGTGGAGCCGCTCACCGTCGCATCAAGGCGCTCGCCGACAAGCTTCGCTAGCTTGACAGTGTCTGCGTTAAGCTCCAAGCGGAGCGGCGCACGCTTGCGGAGGTGCGTCTGCTGTTCGACGAGTGCGTCGACAAATATCCGGTGATGGGAGAGTATCTGTCGCCGACCGACGCCATCGTTCACTCGCCAGTGTTTGAAAACGACGCTGTCAAGATCTTGAATGATCTGCCGCTATCGGCACCTAAACAGTGCGCTGTGCAAGCTTTCGTCGCTGCTTCGACGACGACTCGAGCGACGATAGAGGATGACGACTTCACTACCTCTATTTTGCGTCAGGCCAAGAGGGTCCGCCTATCGGAGAGGAATTCCGTCCAGTACGACCCCACTTGCGCATGATTCCGCCCACTAGTAACACGTGTGAGCGATAGTTCTCAAGTTGTAAGTTGGTCCTCTCATTGTTGCGGTCGTTGATGCCCCCAGCGAACTTTGAAACGATCATGTTTCTGCGTGTGAATCGCGCTCTTTGGAACAGCTCCACCCTCGTGGGATATGTTGATGAGTAGATAGGGACAGATTTGCCAGGCAGAAATATATATTGCAATTACGGCAATGACTATTATTGTGGATTTCTGTAGTTCCGTGCTTACTATTGGATGTGACAAAAGTGCAATGCCGCGTTGTATTGTATTGACCGACCAAGCCTTGGTCGGCATTATCGCGATCAACAAGCATAGAACCGTGGCTTTCGTCCGTACTAAAGAGACATCATTTGTTCTCATTTGCATTGTCCCAAAGAGAGCTGATAAGAAAACTGTCACCAGTTTGAACTTTCGTAATCCCCATGTCATGGTCTTGACATCATTGGAGCATCCATTACTATCTTCTCGCATGAGATTAAACGAGTCGATCGTGTTTGGACAAAGAACCAACTTGCACATTTATGATTGTTATATCTGCCTTCGATACGATTCCTTTTCTTGCGAGTCGGCCATGTAGGAGCGTTGGCGATCAGCTTCTCCTTTGAGACCATTGAACTGTCTACAGTGATTGTGTTTTTCACCAAAAATGGCTGGTGGGTAACTTGAAGTGTTGTTAATCAATAAATCTACTCTTGCTCGTTGGGATACAGTTGCAGCTCTGACAGCCAGAATATATCCGAAAATCACATCGTTTGGGCTAGACGGAATTAATTTGACCGGTGTACCATTTGTACTTTTCTTCCGTGGTTCACTGAAACAATTTTTAGGAATTAATTTCGCCCGTACAAGCTCACAGCCGTTCCGATTGAAATCGGAGATGTATGGGTAGAAAGTCACTTCAATGTCAATGAAGCATAGCCACCTCACGTCAGCTTCACCCGGAATACTGAAGGCCTTCAACAGAAGTATATCTATTGCCGGCAACACAATCTCGATTCTCCCAGATGAGCAGATGAGTTGTTTACGAAATCCGTCAGGTACATTTTTTGTAGCTCGAAAGCAATACCTTTCCTGGGCTTCCGAAAGGATCATCTGATCGATGCTACTGATGTCTCTTACACACAATTGAGGTCCTTTCCATTATGCGCAGACACGAAATTGTTTCAGCGAGTCTTTGTGGCTGCAGGGGAGTCTCCTATCTATAAGCATCATCTCGATGCAGCAATAATGTTACGACTTCCAACAACACCGCTGCATGGGAAGTGCTTCAAGCAAACTGGTTGGACTGTGGATTTGCGTTAATGACCACCATATATTTTCTCAAATGGCAAGATCAAAAAGAAATCGACCAAGACAATGACAGGAACAGAACCCAACACCATCGATTTTAGCTTGTCCAACAGATCACGAATTTCCAGACACAAAAATTGCGTGTCTGGAAATTTTTGCTGATTTGGCAGATAAGATCAAATATTTATCTATGTCGGATGGCATTTCTACTCGATGCCAGTAACGATGGTATACCTTAAAGCTTCCGATTATGAAGTTTCCAACATTTAGCACCTCAAAATATGAGTGGTTCGCGTTATACTGATACGTAAAAGTAAAAACGATAAAGTCATGCAGAAGTCGCGACCTTTGACCTGGTATTTCCGCACACATCTGTTTTCTTCTGTGATATCCACAAGATATCAGAATTAGGCGAAGACCCCAACAAAGACATATGATTGGGTAAAATCAAAACAGCCTTCCGCCCAGTCA
>JAADVW010000381.1:0-32388 GCA_023335875.1 Elongisporangium prolatum
GCCGTCCGCCAGATGGATGTTGTAACCGTAGTCGCAGCGGAATGGCATCTCAACGATGCATTCGTCACCCACTGACCCGAGCAACTCCTCGAGCATACTCGTGGCCGTGGTGCCGCACACGCCGTGGTCGTTGTAGCGCTTGGTTAACACTCGCGCGTCGATCAGCCAGAAGCGTGGAGTCCATGCAGTTGTACAGCTCGTCTCGCAGCATCTTGCTCTTCATGCTGTCCTCTGACGCCATTCCCTTCAAAGGCGCTCGAGTCGATTGTAGTCAATTGAAGAGTGTGACCCGCGTTTGAATTTGGGCCGTCACTGCCACGTGGTGTATGTTCTCATTCTGCACGTGGCAGTGACGATCTAAAGTAAATACAAGAATGATTGATGAAAGCGTATGGCATACTACTAGGAAGTACTCCGAATCCGCTATATTAACTTACATGTGCTTACACTCCAGGGTGATCTAGTTGTTCTCTTTCTCTGGTGCGGGCAACACGCGCACCATCTGCGCCATGCCACCATCCGAGTGTGACGCCACGTGGCAGTGCGTCAGCACGCGGCCGATCATGTGGTCTCTGGGCGTGAAGCGGATCTGCACGTTGGACTTGAACAGCGGGATGGTATCGCGCCACTCGCCCCGTGCGAACAGCAAGTTGTCTGGGTCCAGCGTTGTATCGAAGTCTGTGATCTGGAAATGCGCGCTGTGCATGTGGAACGGGTGGTTCATGGTGTGGCACGAGCCGTCGGGCATGGTCATCGCTTTCATGCCGTCCATGGCCATGGGTGCCTCTGTGTGCTCCGCCATCTCGGTGTCAAAGTCGATGTTGGCTCGTGGCACAGGTGTGTGGGCGCTCTCATCGCAGGGTGGGCCGTAGTCGCGCACCGAGAGCTCCCACTCCTGCAGCTCGTCTACAACCATGGAGTAGTTGATGAACTGGTGCTCGAACGGCCGCTGGTTGACGCCGTAGCGCGTGCCCTGCTCAGGGTCCCGCCACACGGAGAACTCGTAGTTGTACTTGTTGGTCTCGGGCACTTTAAGAGCAGAGGAGGACACCAGCAGCGCTGTGTCCTGCATGTACTCCGGACGTCGGGGCAGAGTCGACGGCATTGCTATGGCCATAACGCTGTCCTCTTCCAGCACTCGCAGCGACACGATGTTTTGCGTCGGTGCGCGATGGTGGTTCACTTTGCCCAGGAGGTGGTTGCGCGTGGAACTGGCCTCGGTCTGGATGAAGAACGTGCCGCTTGTGGAGCACATCACAGCGACGTCTGCCCGACCACCAGGCGGGATGATCACCACGGGCTTGCGCACTGGGCTGTCGAAGTAGATGCCATCCATGGACAGCACGTGGAGTTCGCATCCCGGCGAGACCAGCTCTGCGACGTTGTTGGCGATGGCGTTGAGGAGACGCAAGCGCTTGAACTCTCTCGGCCTCATGTGGATCTCAGGCAGATATTGTCCATTGACGTAGACGTGCAGCAGTGACGTGTCATTCAGAGGCGAGTTGGTGTCCATGCGCAAGTCCACAGGGAAAGCCTCGTTGTCGTCGTCCTCATCGCTGTCGTATTGATTCTTGAGAGCGTTCACGATGCAATCGTATTGTGTGTGGCAGTTCTCCGCACAGATGCCCTGCAGGATCAGCACCAGGTCCTCCATGGCGTCGATTTCGCTCGGCAGATCGCCCGGCCGGTCCACGACCACCAGCATGCCGGCCATCATGCCGTTCAAATGCGCGTTCACGAGGCCGTGCGAGTGCGGATGGTACCAGAAGGAGCCCGACGGGTGGTCCGGCCGGATCTCGTACTCGTACAGCAATGCCTCGCCAGGCTCGATGTTCCTTAGGATGTTGTCTGCGCGGCCCTTTGGCGAGACATGCTGCACCCAGAAGCACTGTCAGCTACTCGCAAGCCTCTCTATATGTATGGGGCCACGTACCAGTCCATGCATGTGCACATTCGTGACGTTGGCGGCTCCTTCGCCCAGTTCGTTCACAACGCGAAGCACGAGGCGGTCGCCAGGACAGACTGCGATTGTAGGCGCCGGGATCGTGCCGTTGTATGAGCGCGTGTTAAAGCCGACGTAGCGACTCTCGAAGCGATCGAAGCGCACGGCCAGCGTCACGTTAAGCTCACTGGGCTCGGCCTCCACCATCCACGGCCGAGAGCGCTTAAGCGTCGAGTTCTGGAAGGACTTGGTCATAGAGCGCCAGCGCTGGACGCACTCGGACTCGATCAGCTGCGGCTGCGCCAGTGGCAGGTAGTCGTCATGCGCTGTGACTCGCTGTGCAGGGATCAACAGAGCCACGACAGCCGCGGCCACGACCACAAGTCGACGCATGTGGATCATCATGCTGAAGCAGTTTCGGCAGACACGAGGGGCAGCATGACCGTGTCATGGGCAACGGACGCCTGCTGGCGGATGGGAAGAGCGGATAAGCCAATGAGTGTGCAGAAATTAAGCTTTTGAAGAAATAATAACCAATGGAAGGATAGAAGCATGTAAAACAGCCGACATGGCGGATTTGCGCTGGCTCATTTGGGCAACAAGGCGAAAATGAGTGAGACTGAACTCCAGGCCGAACACAGTGTCAGTAGGCTGTCGCCTCTGTACCCAAAGCGCTATATGTAGCTCTGTTGAGTAGGAGACCAATGGCCGCTCACCCTGTCCTGGCAACCAGCCAAGTGCTGGAGCTGACGTCAGTCTCGTACAGAATACAGTCTCTGGGTTCATTAGGATGCACTCAACTTGACGATTGAGTTTAAGTTAGAGCACAGTGTATTGCGATTTTGGTGATAGGTGGGTTATTTATACCGTTTTTTGAGTATCCTCAATTGCAAACTGTGGAATACACACCACCATCCGTTCTTTCCATGAGGCGAGACCAGATGGATATGCGTGTCTTTCCGTCCCCCAGAGCCACAGACTGTGCCAGTGCCCAGCCATGGCATGCCTCTTTGGTGAGTGCAGGTCCTGCTGGATTTTCACTCTCTCCCTTTCAACAGTACACTGTCTGACGCTAGACGGTACACGCTAAATCCCATCCTGCAATATTTGCAGTGCTGAACTCACCAATTCACATCCACTGGCCACAGCGGTTTCGTGGAACGGTAAAATACATACAGTGGTACGAAGTTCCGTACCCACGGCAAAGCAAACTCGGAGACGCGTTAGAGTGATGGTCGCAGCCGCCTTCCTACCCACAGACGGCCATTTTCTCTTCGCATGCGGTCGCAGTACAGCTCCATGGACCTCTCGCCGAGCCGTCGCGAGCCCCTCATCGTCCCTGGCTCCGCGTCGCTGGACGCCATGGCCTCTGGCTGCATGGCCGTGTCTCTGCGCGTCGTCTCAGCCGTGGATCTGCGTCCCATGAAGAAGGGCATCACCAGCAACCCGCTCTGCGAAGTGGCGCTCGTGCACGACGACGGCCACACGCGCTACCAGTCGGAGCGCTCGTACACGTGGGACGCCACTGCGCGCACGCCCAACAGCAAGATGAGTCGGTCGTTCGCTGGTCAGACGCAGCAGCAGCAGGCCAAGGAGAAGGACAAGCTGAAAGGCTTCCGTACGCCCATCGTCAAGAGTTCGCTGAATCCGATCTGGAACTTCGACGTAGACTTTGGCGATGTGGACACGGAGAGCGTCGTAGGCGTGTGCTTCACGGTTCGTCACGTGGAGAAGTTCGGGCTCGTGAAGAAGGACATCGGTCAGCTTGTGCTGTCGTTGCGGGAGGTCATGGACCTGAGCATGGTGCGTCATATCATGCCGCTTGATGATGAGAAGGTCAGGCATTCTAACGTAGTTGCATCTATATCATAGCAACCGATGGGCGAAGGCACTTTCCATCTCAATCCGACGCAGGAGATGAGTTTACATGAGCAGCATGAGGTACGAGACGCTGCATTATCAGTCTGCAGAGCCTTGTCCTGACGTCAATGTTGTAGGAATCGACCAGCCGAAAGTACGGCAAGCTGACACTTCGATTCAACAACTATGGCATCACTAGCACGCCTGCACAAGGCGACTACACGACTGTGAAGGCCATGCGCCCGTCCAGTATGATTAAGACCGTGGTAGCCCACGAGGACAACTTCAGCATGGACCAGGAGATGCCCAAGCACGACATCCGGTCCGAGGTGCTACAGCTGCAGCAGTTCCACCAGGCGAGACCCAATCCTGGCGAGACGTGGTTCGCTATCAACGCCCAGTGGATCATCGACTGGCTGCTGTTCGTGTCCAAGCACAAAGGCGAAAACCAGTACGACCCAGGCGCCATCGACAACATGCCTCTGATCTCAGACGACCTGATGGACGGCACGCTGCAGGTCCGCACAGATCTGGCTATCAAGAAGGACTTCCGCCTGATCAACAGACGCAGCTGGGAGTTCTACCAGAGCAAGTACGGCGGCGGCCCCGTGCTGCAGGTCAAGATCCCACGTGATTGCGCCAACACATCGGAATGGGTGGCGTCCCTGCGGCTGCATGAAGTGGCCCGTGTGGGTAGTGGCTACATGGACTCGGACTCGGAGTGAGCTGGAGTGTGCCTCCGAAGGGAAGAGGAAGCTAGCTGGATGTACAAATCGTGTGAGTTTATTTAATAAACAGCAAAAGGATCAAAAACTCTGAAGCAACGCATACGGGAATGGAGATGCATGGCCCAATCTTAAGGATGGCCCATGCGCGACGGACGGTGGCTCGAGAGCTCGCGCTCGATCTCGCCGTCTAGATCCAGATCGAGATCACCCAGCGAGACGTCGGCTGTGGGGTCGTTCGCGTCCGTAGACGTGGATCGCATGGGGTTGATAAGCACATTGCGACGCAGACGCTCCCACTCGTCCGACGAGCGCTTCTTCTTCATTAGCAGATCGCGTTTGAGACGTTGGAAAGACGCGATGGCCGTATTGGACGAGATAGATGCCTTGACCTCCGGCAGGTATGGCGGCAGACCCTCGTCTATGCAAATGGTGTTACAGCGCAGGAAGAAGTTGCGCCAGAAGGTCTCTTCCGATATGACGAAAGCACTCGACTGAACGATGCTCGCATACATCTCGCGCAGGTTGGGGTTGGTCAATAGCAGCTTCTTAGCCACGGCTTGGTATCTCTGTTCATGATACGTTAGCCACAAACTCCAGAGTAGTGATCAAGAGCAGACGTACTGCTAGCATAAAGGAGTACTCCTCCTCTCCTCCAGCAGTGTCCACGAAAGTGCGGCGGTAGATGGCCATCTCCATGATCTTCTCCTTTACGGTCGGCATCTCTTCGATCTCTCCGTTCTGTGCAAGCCATTTGCCATTAGTCTATCGTATACTGTATCACCAACATGGAGAAGTGGGGACGTACGTCGCCTCGGATCTCCCAAGGAAGCAAAGGCGGCGCAAGCTTCTCAATCGACGCTTCAGACGCACTGGTGGTACGGGTCTTAGGCGTCGCACTCGACTCGACCTGGTCTGCGTCTGGGGTGGGCTCTGGAGACTCACCAGAGGAGTGTTTGCCTGCCTTGGTCACTGAGAGCTATGGAGTCATGAGAGTGCATTGTCAGTAAGCAGGACGACGCTAAAGAGGTTGAGAGACAGACCCACAGACCTCGTCGTCCGTGAGCGTTCTGGAGCGACCTAGCGCTGAGAAGGAGTCTCTGGCTGAGCTGGCCAGTGTCCACGCCATCGTCTTGATGTCTGTTCATTCCATACGAGTGCAGCCATGAGTCCAGTTCCTCCGTGATCCAAAGGCCAAGGAGAGAGTCCGTACTCTGCGCCGCCATGTTCCTGAAGGAGTCGGAGGGATTGACACTATCCTGCAGATAGCTTCTAGTAGTGGACGGCCTTTTGTTAAAGCTCATATGGGACATACCGTATGGGACACAACGGTCCTGACAACTGGAGGTTCAGGGGCTCGGGTAACAGATGCTGTATTTTACTTACCGTCAGTTTTTTTTCTGCCGCGTCGCGGAAATGGATTTGAGGGTGCTGCTGAATTTCTTTCTCCGGTTTGAGGCTCAAACCAGGGAAAGACCACTTTTCTGCGAATGTATGGTTTAGTATGTATCGGATACAATCTATTCACCCTACAATATTAAGAAATATTTGTAGCAGGCAAACGTTATCCGCCACCCAATTATGATGTGTTCACCCATCGCCACATGCAAGTGGATGGGCAGCGGGACGTAAAGCTCGAATGCTCTTATACCAGTACTCATTTCCATCGTCATACAAGGTCCACTTTCCACATGGCAACTGCTCTAACCTTCACGACCTGGCCTGATCTGGCTGTGTATATTGTATTGAAGCTCCTTAGCTCAACTGGTTAACGGGGAAGAAGTCACAGATGATCACCCCTGCATCAATCCATCCGGTTATCTGTGCGCTCCAGCCGACCTACAAAATGTACTGATTTAGTGTAACTGGTCGAGAACACACTCCCGTGGGTACACATGCAGTGATAACTTATAGAACAACCCACGACTCGTCACTCTCGATTTCTTCTCGATCGCTATCATGCGAGCGCTCTCGACGTCTCTGGCTCCGACTCTGGCGCTGCTGGTTGTGAGCTGCGTCTCGGCAGCCATGACGGTGACTGCGCTGGGCACGAGTACGTCTGCGTGCTGCTTTGTCTGCTCTTCCACTAGCTCACCTTTTGTGTCGCTTTTGCAGACTACATATCGGACGGTAGCACGACCTACTGCTGGCACATCCCGTTCCCCACGTCCATGACCAAGCTCAATGAGTCTGATCGCGTGGATTATTATTCTGGCACGGACGGCTGTCCGCTGCAGATGACCATTTCGCTCAGCAGCTACACCGTCAACACGTACGACGTCGTGACGGCAACTTGGACGGTGGTGGCTAACTTCTCGCAGCCCACGGGGGTCAACATGACCCAGTTGACCTACGGCACGTCGACTTCCGGTCTTGTGGCGCAGATCGTGCACTCGAACGTGCACTCGTGTGTCTACGGCACTGGCTGTGACCCGTTTAACGACGGCGAGCAGTTGGTGGACAAGACCGTCAATCAAGTCGCGAACATGTCGGACAACCAGGCCATCTTCACGGACAACATTACGTTCCCCACCGCCGGCGACTATTCACTCTTGGCCCATATCATCATGCCAGACACGAATGCGTCCCAGCGATTCGACTTTGCTGTCTTTCGGGAGCTAGTAGTGAAGGATTCGGCCACCCTTACACCTTCGCCTGCGCCCACCACTGCAGCGCCCACACCCACGGCCACTGTCGTGACCACGTCTAGTAGCAGTGGTCTTTCTAGCGGCGCCACGATCGGCATCGTCATTGGTGCCGTGGTTGTGATCGCTGCCATTGCGGTGGCCATTGTGCTCTACCGACGCAAGCAGAATCCGGCTGGAGACCAGTACCTGGCTCCTCCGGGCTATGACACAACAGTTCAGCTACTGGCGAACTCCAAGAACAACGATGACAACGCCCCAAGCTCCAGTGCATCCACGCAGAATTGGACAGCCTCAGGCACGATTCAGTACCCGCCGCCCAACCTGGACCAGACGAACAGCTCGGACGGATCTTACGCCGGCGGCTCGCAAACCTCTCGATTCACTGGCGGCACAGACTCGCAGTTCCGCGGCACCACCGGCACCGCATCATCAGGGGGCGCGACAGGGATTTCGGCGCGCCCTCGTCGTGTCGACAGCGACCTGGAACTGTAATTTAAGTTCCATCCTCATTGCCTAATGATGTTTGTTCGACGGATCGTTCAGCTTCTACGAGAAGTTTCAGCGCCAGTTAACGCACGTACAAGGTTCTGCGCGTCTCGATCGGACGGGACTGGCATTTCCACACATCACTTATCGATCGACAGGTGAAGATTTCTTGACTCTTGCGACTTGCCGTCTCGTCGTGAATGCCATTCCCGCGAGCATGACATATTTATGCTACACCACACATGAAGCAGCCTCTGCATATGCATACCGGTACATACAGAAGTCACGAGAAGTGTTTTGTGAACTCAAGATTAAAAGTGTACACGAAACAGAATCTCTTGGGGCAGACAGAGGGAAAGCCTCACTGTGCAGTTTGGTCTTTGCCTTGAGACGTTGTACTGTACAGTAGAAGGTCCGATCTAGGCCACACAGCCACTCTTCCAAGCGAAGACAGACTCAAGATGAATCGGATTGGATTCAGTTCCTCATGTCCTTAGGTGCAGTCGTTTCGCAATTGTTGCATCTTTTCGCTCCCTGTGCTCTTCATTTTTGTTCCACAGTCCATTGTTTGTGTTGGCATCTGTCGGATGAACAGAACAAACTTGACTGGATCTATGCTTCTATGACGGTTACTCTGAGGGTGGACTATGTACCAAACCCGAAACCCAACAATATCGAGTGTGGAGGTTACGCTTCTTTGGGAAATCACTGTGTGGCTCAAAAACTAATAACTTCGTCATCCCTCAAGTGTGCATACACACAGTTAACTTTAATTGGTTTCCGTTTGGCAAATGCTTGCCCACAAGATCACTGTATTTATGCTTCCAACCACGGAAACTCCATATCATGGTCTGCTTGTTCTCAGACACCATTCCGTAGTCGTGGCGGAGAAGCAGCTGGGGCCGTTCTCTGGCCGGTGCGTAAAAACCGTGATGAAAGCAGCCGGTTCAGTGCAACCGCGTTCGCGGCCTCTGATTGGTCTAGCGCATTCCCCTGGTCTGACTAGAAAGTACCGTGATTGACGCAATACTTGGGTAGCTCCCATGGAAAGAGGGCCCACTGTCACACCAGAGAGCATGAGGGCGACGGGCGGGCGGTGGCGGCGAAGGCTGCTGCTGGGGCTCGGGCCGCTGCTGATGCTGATGCATGTGGCCACGGGCGACTCGAGTGCGTTCCTGCGTAATCCTGGGCTTGGCTCTCGGTCCCTCGTCTCACGTAACGTCTCTACTGCAGGCTCGTACGAATACGACGGCAGCACGACGTACTGCTGGCAGGTGGCGTCCTCTGTCTACACCAACAGCGTCGACAGCTCTGCGGTCACAACTTCAGCGTCTGGCAGCGATTGTCTGCTGCAGTTGGCTATCTCGCTGGACAGCACAGATGTGTACACTGAGGACTCGGTGGCCGTGACCTGGACAGCTACTGTGCAGACCGACAGCAACGGCACGTTCGCCGACAACGCATTCGCGATTTCAGATCTGTATCTGGCGCTGGATCGCTTGTCACAGACGAAGGTCGAGATCATTCACTCGCGTCTCCACACATGCGCCTCGGGTGTGGACTGCGAACCAGTGCTCCACGGCAGTCTATCGACAGATAACTCGACCAACGTCGTCGGCAACTTCACCGACTCGAAGGCCAACTTTTCCAACACGGAGCTGGCCTTCAGCGAGGCTGGCAACTACACGATTCTGGCGCACATCATCCTGCCTGGAAAGGAGCCCGAGCAGCAGCGTTACGACTTCGCAGTGTTCACGACCGTCGAGGTTCAGAGCAAGACAAGCACGACCACCACCACGGCACCGTACGCCGCGACCACGAGCTCAGCGTCCGAAGGCATGTCTACGCAGACGTTGTGCGGCATCATCATTGGTGGCGTCGTCTGCGTTTCGCTAGTAGTGATCGGCTTTACGACAATGCGAACCAATGGCGCCAACGCGCCGCTTCAGAAGAGCTCGGCCACTCTGAACGGTCGCTCGCAGGCACTGAACCAACGCAACAACGGCACGCTTTTCGCTGTCGCAGGTGACAACAACGACAATGACTTCGCCATGCTCAGCGTGTACGAGTTCAGCATGAGCACGGCCGCGCAGCCGTCGCGGGACAACACGTTCCTGTCAGCCATCGCGCGAGGCAAGCCGGGCACTCTTGTGGAAGGCAACAAGCCCGCCGTGAACTTCGTAGGGCCCATAGCTCCTCAGCATCTGCATCAGGGCGAGGGCAGCGATGGCTCGGCCAGCATCAGCTCGGACGGTTCTCAACGCACCATTACGCTCGAGACGCCCACCTCCACACGCAACCACGACGGATCGTACTCCAACATGCTCACGACGCCGTCGTTTTCCGACACGAACTCCTCATTCCAATCCGCCGGTACGCACAAGCGACTGCCCATGTCCCACGCGTTCTTCAACGACATCCAGGAAGACGAGGTACTGGAGGAGCCGGGTCTTGGAGATCTGGACCATCTCGGCATCAGTCGTCAGCTGCCCCCCGCCGCCAATCTGGACGACGTCTCGCAGCGCATTCGGGATCACGCCAACGCTATGCGCTTCGAGCAGGAGAAGAAGGAGACCTCGAAGCTCACATTTGACGACCTGCGACGCTCACTCACGCTCAGCGACCTGGGTTCCGTCAAGGGCGGGCCCAACTGGCGCCGACATCAGAACTCGGACGCCAGCGACATTCTCTAGGCGATAAGAGAGGGCGAGGCCGATGGAAGCGCTCGTTTGATGTCCTGATGTAGATTATATTCTTTATTCCCTATCTTTAGTACATAAAGATACCCTCGCGTGACCCACGTACGCATATCTCCTGCACCAGACCATTAAACGCACATACAATCCAATTCATTCGGTCCCTCCTCCCTCCATCATGCGATTGATCTCAGTTCATTCTTTTGTCCGTCAATCAAAGTCGTAAAGTACTGTACTCTGTAGGTTCACTATAGATTTGTAGGTCAACTAAATTTATTGTTGGACTCCACAACACTGTATTATTAATAGTGGATCCCCCAGCGCTTGTCCACTGCGGCTAGGGCTCATACGCTCTGATGATTGGTGGTGTGGTGCTTTAGGCCAAAGGGCATTAGCATATCATGGCGACCAAGAAGCTGGTGAACGACGATGAGCTGGAGGAGAACTGGGTGGGCGAAGTCGTCGAGGCATCAGATGACGAAGACGTCGTGTCCGCAGGCAGTGAGGACGAGTTTGAGCAGGACTACGATCTAGAGCTAGCGACCACAAAGCGCTCGCGTGAGGACGATGCTCCAGCCGCCGCCGATGATGACGAGGCTATGGAGCCCAAGGCGGCTGCTTCCAAGAAGCAAAAGACACAAGCCACGCCCAAGCCTTCCAAGGGTCTACATAAGATGACGGCAGCTGAACACTTTAAGATCGTCAACGACATCTACGCCAAGGCCCGCGGTGGCCAGATGACGAGTCTGGAGCTAGCGGAAGGACTGAACGGTGAGAACTCGCAAGAATGGGTCTTAGAAGTGTGTTGATAGCTAATAATCATGTGCTTGTGTGTATAGAGTCCCACTTTGCCGCTCCAACAGGTCTGGGCAAGCACAAATTGGAGCTACTGCCAGCGTACATGCATAACTTCCTGCCGCATCTCAAGAAGGAGTTCCTGGGCAAGGGCAAGAAGTACGACAAGAGCCCGTACTTCCTCATCGTCTGCTCCTCTGCTCTCCGTGCTGTCGAAGTGCTCAAGTACGTCATCTCTCTCTGTCTGCGATGATTCTGCATTGATCTCTGACGCCGCTCTTTTAGGCACCTCAACGTCTTCAAGTGCAAAGTGGCCAAGCTGTTCGCCAAGCACATCAAGGTCTCGGAGCAGACGGACGTGCTCGAACGTCAGTTCCACCCCATCGCTGTGGGCACTCCCGGCCGCATCAAGAAGCTGCTGGAGGTGGACGCGCTGTCGCTCCAGCACACGACGCACGTGATCATTGACATGGAGAAGGACAAGAAGACCATGACGATCCTGGAGCTCAAGGACACGGCCAAGGAGATGGTGGATCTGCTGCAGTTCTACTTCATCCCTAAGCTGCGTGAGGGTCGCATGAAGCTCGCCTTGTATTAATCTTGATATATAAAGTCACTCACGTAAAGTCTAAGTCTCTAGAGCGCAAAATGCAGGCTGGTGATCTAAAAGTGCTTGTTCAGGAAGCTCATGCACGTCTCGAAAGCGACGAACGTGATCGCGTTGGCCGGGAACGCGCGGACGAGCGACGGCGAGATGCCGCGGAAAAAGCGCGGCATGCCTCCTTCCCTGTAGAGCTGCTTGCAGCAGTCGATCACGCCATTGTACTGCGGATTGTGCAGCCGGTCGGCCTGGATGACCGACTTGACCGTGTCAATGGGGAACACCATGATCCAGTACATGAAGCCAGCGTAGCCACCGGCCACGGCAATGGACTGGTACGTGCGGATATGCGCCTTCTCGGGCGTGAGCGTCGCGTCATTGCGCACATAGCGCTCCAGCAAGAACTCCTTGGCGCCCTCGTACGCCATGAAGTAGGTCGTGTTGCCTAGCATCTCACGCTGCGCGTAGGGCAGAAAGCCCCGGTAGAGGCCCCGGAGGCCGTTCTGCGAGTACACGTCCTTGACGCACTGCCAGTTGCTGATACGCGAGCGACTGTGGCTGTACTGGGTCTACAGAGCGTACGACGGTGTCAGTGGATGACCTTCCCTGCAAGGGCCTGTCCTACGGATCATGCCTGCATGCGGATCTTGATGATCTCGAAAGGCGTGTACAGCATCGACTCTGTGAAGCCCGTGGACATGCCGGCCGCAATGAGCGAGTACTGGGGGTGGTCTGGGAACAGTGTCTTGCTGTAGAAGTACCGGTACTGCCCCATGAGGCCGAAGAGCACGGATGCACTGGCCACGCAAGCACGACTCAGTCTGCTGTCTGTCCCTCCGATCCAAGCGGTGGACTCACCTGATGGCGGAGCGGAAGACCTGGGGCGACGCGCCTCTGTAGAGCGAGCTCACGCCGCCCTCCTTGATGCTCTTCTGCAGGCAGTCGATCGGGCCCGAGAAGGACCGGGAGCCGGCGCCGCCGTTGCCCTGCGTCTGCATGCGCGCCTTGACGGTCTCCAGCGGGTAGCCGGCCACAGCCTCGCAGGCCCCGCCAGCGATGCCGGAGACGAAGTTCTTGACGGTGATGGCCACCATGGACTGCTGGCCGCCGTCCATCGCCACGGCCGGCGTTGGGTCTTCTTCCACGAGCGCCACGATCGGGTCCATGGCTTGGGGGATGACGTTGGCTCCTGCCCATGATGCGGCGCACCATTGGCCAGAAGCCGCACTTTCAGCCAATCACCGAGAGATAGACCTCTGAGTTTTGGCCAATAATAAGTTGAGCGCGGCAGAGGTCATCAAAGTGCAACTTCAAGTGGCCGTACGCCAGATTCGTTGGCAGGAGGCGGACGAGACCGTTGGATCCTGCTTGATTCATCACGAGTGAAGCGGATCCGCTGTCCACCAATGACTAACAATCAGACCAGACGTGATTGCACGAGGCTGCATGAGTGCTGAGAAGGACGGAATGGTGAGACTGCTCATGGCTCCATGAAGGCATCGGACCACGCATATGAGCAAAAGCGCGTTTCTTCTCCTCTTCCCATTATCTCAGTCCCGTGACTCAAAAACCATGGGATCCACTATGCGCTTGCCATCCGCCGACTCAGAATGCTATGTTGTGTGGTGGACATAAACTCAGGTTCTCCATCCCGTCGCCAGAGGAGGAGGAGCATGGTCATGCCGCCGTCGCCGGAGGATCCGGTGCTCAAGGAGGGCTATCTGGTCAAGAAAGGCCACGTGCTGCGCACACAGAAGGAGCGATACTTCGTCCTCCGCGTGCACTCGCTGCAATACTTTCGCGTGAAGAGGAGCACGCCTTTGGACCGACAGATCGGCACGCGGCGAGGCGTTCTGCCGCTGGCGGCCTCCGACGTGATCGCACCGCTGGCCGCTGGGCTCTGGTTCCGCATCCAGAAGCTGCCAACTTCCAGCCAGAAGAGCTACAAGCTGGATCTCAAAGGTGCGGAATGCCGTTATGTGGCGTGGGTATTCGCTCTTGACGGCGCATTGAATTGTTGTCTGTGCAGCTTCAACATCAACCGAGCAGCAGGAATGGATCCAAGCGCTGCGCAGCGCCTGTCGGGTGCGTTCTCGTGCTCATTGTATCATTGGTGGGCTCCTGTTAACTCTGCGGTTGTTCGCAGACAAGCGTCATGCTCCATCAGCAGACAGCCTCCATCCGGCGTCAGCTCAGCCACACCATCAGCCATCGCACACGCGAGGCCACAGGGCTGGGCGGACTGCTGGACGGAGTGGCTCCCACGAGTGCTGCCATGAGAGAGGCCGATCTACGCGCTTCCTTCCAGGTCTTCCACGAGCTCGTGCTTCTGCAGCAGCTGATAACCGTCGTCCGGACGACGTGGGGCCCGCCGCAGCAGTGGAGCTTCGACCAGTACCAGCAGCTGGTGCAGAGCATCTGCCTTGCGCAGGAGAAACTCGGCAGCGCAACTGTCGATACTAACAGCATTCTCGCGGATGCTTTTGCGCTGCGCTACCAGTTTGAGGAGATCCCGGAGAAGCAGGCCGCTCTGATGGCGCTCGAAGCCGTGAGCTCTCCAGGGTCCAGCGGCAAGGCCTCGCCAAAACCGGAGCCATCACGTCTGCCGGATCTGTTTGCGCCAACGCTGCCCCGACTGCGCTGTCCCACGATCTACGGATACTACGACACCTTCGAGCAGCTCTCGCGCATTTCCATGGACGACAGGCTGTCCACAACACCAACAGAGAGAGGCAAACGTCCGCTGACGCCAAGATCGACGACACTGGCGAAGTATGCACAGTTATACCTGGAAGACGACGCTCGGAGGAGACCTCCTTGGAGCTGGGACCGCGCTGAGGGTGACGACCTGTTGGATCTCTGGAGTAACTCAATAGCTACTCCGGATCAATACGTGCTGCGTCATTTGGCAGATCGATTCGAAGATGACCGAGTCTACACGTACGTGAACGACCACACGATGGTGTTTCTCAATCCGTATCGCATCCTACAAACGTCCAAGTTCACCTCTATCTACGACGAGCAAGTCGTGTTGACCTATGCGCAGACTCCGGAAGCGCAGTCCCAATTGGCCCCGCATCCGTACGCAATGGCCAAGCAAAGCCTCTTTCGTTTGTTTCACTGGTCGAAGACTCAGGACATTGCTGCCGCAAGGCCCACACAGACCTTCTTGCTTAGCGGCGAAAGCGGAAGCGGGAAGACTGAGTTGGCCAAGGAGTTGCTCAAGTATTTCGTACTCACTGCTCAGCCACGACTTGCAGGACCTGATGAGAAAAGCAGCCGACGCCGTCCGAAAATCCAGCTATTCACGAGCTCGACCATGAGCACATTGCGGATGCGCACCGAAGAGACGCGAAGCATCGCTCTTTTGGAAGCCAAAGGAGTGGATTCCTATGAGATCATTCTGTTAGACCTTCATCCAGAGCGATGGGGCGAAATGACGAGCGTGAGTCGAAGCAAACGACTCCCCCAAATCCATGTCGATGGCATGTTCTTCGGCTTTTATGAGGACTTGGAGCATCTTGAAGACGAAGAGCAGCTGCGCATGTACTTCAAAAACCCGCACGCTGCCCAGAAGCTCAGTACGGTGCTCGATTCCAATATCTTGCTGGAAGCCTTTGGAAATTCGACAACGTCTATGAACCTCAACTCATCTCGTTTCGGTAAGACGACGACGCTGTTCCTTTCGTTTGACCACCATCCAGCAGAGTTCCAGGTCCTCGGGTGCAGTCTCACACCGTTTTTGCTGGAGAAATCGCGTGTGACCAGTGACAAAACGACCGCAGCATCGAGTGAAATGAACTTTCACGTCTTTTACGCCATGGTAGCTGGCGTAAATGCTACTTCTAGTATGCGACCGGTCGCAAAAGAATTGCAGCTCGACGGAAGCACAAGCGACTCTTTTACGTATCTGGGTCAGCATCAACACAAGCTTTTTGGAACGTGGACTGAAGAGGAGACAGCAAAGAAAGACGTTGAGAGGTACCAGAACATTGTTGCGACAATGAAAAGCATGGGGCTCTCCCAAGATCAACAGAAAGCCATTTTCAAGATTCTGAGTGCTATATTGTGGCTCGGGAATGTGGATTTTGAGTGGAATACGAAGACACTTCAGCTGGAAATGAAGGGTTCTGCGTCTCAGAAAATCATCGCTCTTCTGGGTTTGGACTCCATCGCGCAACTTGAACAAATGCTTTTCACGAAGCGCCTCGACATGTCCGCCACGGGAGAATCGTTCGACGTGAGGCTGGAAAAAGGGCAGGTGTACCATTTGAGAGACACCCTTGCTCGCTTATTGTATGAAATCGTTTTCTACTACATCGTTGACCAATTGAACCAAGTCACCAAAGCAGACGAGCGTGATTCGCGAAGCACATTCATTAAGCACTTGGATATCGTGGACGTGTTCGGCTTTGAAAACCTCTCTCGGAACTCCTTGGAGCAACTCTGCATCAATTACTTGAGTGAGAAGCTATTCGCCACTGAACTGAGTGTCGTGGCGAGCCAGTACGGTGATTTACCGTCGTCGATGTCATCAAAGCTGGACGTACTGTTTGCATTTGAGCACTCAGTTGGTATATTTGCGAGTCTGGAGGAACTCACTCTCTTGCATCAAGCGGAGAACGAGAACGCGCTGCAGGAGCTGAAGAAGAACCAATTGGTTGTGAGAAACTTGTACGACCGAAATGCCGAGTGGCTAGAAGATTCGAAACAAGCGGCATCCAAACAACGAAAGGATCTGTCTTTGGTCTTCATCGTTCGCCATTCGAAAGAATCGGTCATTTACGATGCGCACGAGTTTGTGAAGAAAAACTCTGACTTCCAGTACTCGACACTAGTGGAAGGCTTGCGGAGATCTGCAAATGCGCATATTGTTGAGATGCTGTCGGTGACCGAAGCTTCCAGTGGAAAAAGCAGCAGCAACACTTTAGTTGCACAGTTCCGAAGTCGGACAATTGATTTGACAAGTCGCCACGTTGGTTCAAGCATCCCGTTGTACTTGCATTGTATTCGCTCAAATGGAAATGCCCAACCGTCGACTATCGAGAAAGATTCGGTGAATCTCCAACTGACTGCACATCACTTGTCTTTGCAGGTTCAGATCTGCGGTGGAAGCTCGGGTTTTTCCATCCAAATGAATCTCGATGCGTTCACGTCACGCTTCCGGCCTCTGATTCCGAGAGCACAGGACCATTTTGATGTGATCAATCTAGAGATGCTGGCCCAATGGATTGCAACTCTACTGTATGATGAAGAGACTCGACCAATATGTGAAGAGATGTCAAGGCGAATCAAGGTTGAAAACTCGTCGATTCATTTCAGGTCGATGGAGCTGCTCGAAGGACTCGATCTTGCGCTCCTAGCATGTCAATCTAGAGCAAGTGTAAAGATCCAGTCGATGTTCAGGATGATTTACTACCGAACAAAGTTTGTAAGCGTACAGAGAAAGCGGAAGGATCTCACGAACGAGTTGTACGATCTCTACGGCCAAGGAAGCAGTGCCAAGGTTCAGAGGCTCCTGAAGAAATACCAAGATAGAGAAGACGAGCTGAGAGCGAAGATCATAGCGACGAAGAAGGCGCAGCGAGAAGAAGAGCTCGGCATCACTAGATTTGCGACACAGATTGAATCAGCCTTTATGAGCAGTGGAGGAGGTCTTAACGCTGAAATGGTGAATGAGATCCTACAAAATGACGAAATGCGTCAGATGTTGCAGGACAATGAGCGTATCGTTTTCGCATTGCGCGAGATGAGTTTGAGCCCTCAAGCTCTCCCAGCCCAACTGGCAGATCCGCTGCTCCGATCATTCTACGAGAACGTGTTGTCTATCATTCAAACGCGGGTTTTGGTTCCGAAGCAGATGCGAGAGCGGACGGTGGAAGAGCGTGTACAGGATCTACTCCAGCGCAATAAAGACGGGTGGAAGCAGGCTGCAGCTGAAGACCGGTGGCAAGAGCATCGTGACAAGCTGGAAGAGATCGGAGACGATCCGGAGATGCTCGTGTTTTACTCGGACGACGAGGCGTTTGCCACCGTGTTGGCTGAGTTCATTGTCCAAGTGGAAGCCGGAGAAACCCTCGAGGATCCTGTTGAGATGGCAACAGAGCTGGAGCGAGAGATCGTTCTGCCAGTGATTCAGCCGCAGCTGTTAATAGAAGAACGAGTGCATGAGCTGCTGGAGCATAGTAAAGCTGCCTGGTCATCCGTGGCCAAGCAAGAGCAATGGCAAGGAGTCCGTGAAAAGTTAGAGGAGATTGGAGAAGATCACGCAATGCTTCTGTTCTATCTCGACGACACCGAATTTGCAGTCAAATTGACAGAGTTCACGGCCCAAGTGGAGGCCGAGGCTGCGCAACACACACGAATTGCTGCAGCAGAAGCCCAAGACGCTCACGAAGCAGAGATCGAGAAGGAACTGACAGAGATGCTGCTCAGAGTGGAGTTCAATGCCGAGCTCATGGGAGCCATGCAGCAGGACCCGTACTTTGCGTCGTCTCTGCAGAATCAGATGCTCATTACGATTATGCAGCAGGTGCGTTGCTGACTGGGAGAGGTCTGAGGTCGCATTGGGCTGACGGAAGGATTCTCTCGCAGGTGATGGCGAATCACGGCGTCTTGGCCGCCAATGGCGTCCGTCGCGATCCGCTCGTCCGCGAGTTCCTGCTCAAGCTCATCGGGCTGTCACGTCAGTTGTGAATGGTGTTGCTCCGTTGCCGCTGTCATGCTAACGCCTGTGTCTCCAGTGTCTCTGCAGGAAGAAGACTAGACTGCTAACAACACGACTGGTGCTAATGTCCGTCTGGTATTTGGTCTCGTTACATTGAAAAGGCGTTGGGGATGGAGTCGTCTCGCTCCTGCTCGTTCAGGTGTCTAATATCTGAAGAACAGGCCCGTGTCCTTGGGCTGATCGTCCTTCTGGGGCAAACCAGTCTCGCCCACGTCGCGCAGGATCTTGAACTTCTCCTTGTCGGCCTCGATCTCCTCGAAGCTCTTGGCGCACTCGCTCGCGTGCACCTGCGAGAGCTCGGCGAACTCGAGCGAGCTCAGCTTCATAAATTCAATCTCCTCGGTCGTGAGATCGCGCAGGTAGCGCGCGGGCACGCCGGACCAGAGCTGGCCTGCCGGGATCTGCTTGCCGTAGGTCACGATGGAGCCAGCCGTGACGATGGACTGCTCGCCCACCACGGCGCCGTCCAGCACCTGCGCGCCCGTGCCGATGATGCAGTTGTCCTTGATGGTGCAGGCGTGGATGATAGCGCCGGGGCCGACCGTGACGTTGCTGCCGATGAGCGTCGGGATGTCCTTGTGGATCTTGGCCACGTGCACCACCGCCAGGTCCTGGATGTTTGTATTCTCGCCCACAGTAATGTGGTTCACATCGCCACGCAGCGTGGCGCCGTACCAGACCGACGAGCCCTTGCCCAGCTTGACTTCGCCGATGACCGACGCGTTAGGGGCCACGAAAGCGCCAGCCTCGACAGTCGGCTTGCGGCCCAGATTGGCCACAGCACGCGTGGACGGGTTCACTGGAGAACAGAGACAGCGTTAGGGAGGCTAGAATAGACCCTGAGACGCGGAAGACACGTACAGTGCTCCGTGTAGGTGAGTGCGCCCTCGAGCGAGACGCCCACGCCGTCCAGCGACTGGCCGATAGAGCGCAGAGCCTTGCCCACGCTTTGCTTCCACATCTTGTCTTCCGCTGGTCCAGTCTCCCCCTCTTCCCAAACCACACAGCGAATGCGGTGTTTTAAACATCTGGGGATGAATGATACATATCCAGAATAGTGTGGTACAGAATATGTGTACACTAAAGTACTCCATGCGATCCACTTGACCAGAACGAAGATGCTACGACTGAGTGAGTTCGACTTCTCTGCGCGAGTGCAGTTGGCCAGCAGCAGCGACTGCGCAGGAGGCTCCCAGACATCCAGCATCGCACTCAAGCTGCATCTGGACGCCCCTGACGGGTCCCAGCAGCAGGTGCGAGAAGAACTGGGGTGCAGCCAGCGGTCGTGGGCTGTGGACTCAATGACGTGAATGAGCTGACAGGTGATGCTGGAACTCACGGAAGAGCAGCTGCAGACGCTGCGCAAGGACTTCGCTCGCATCCACAAGGTGATCACAATGCCAGCCGCACGTGTCGTCCATAGTCAAGGGCTGATGTAGCATCGTGGTGCTGTCCTAGGAACTGAATCGACTCGAGACGTGAGAATAAGACAAGTCAATTGCTCTAACAAAATCCAAGCACTAAATCCACTCTCTCCGTCGGCTGCTGCCTCTAAGCACGGCGCTTAGTCGTCCATGAAGAAGTAGTTGCCCGTGGACTTTTGCTCCACGTCCTTGACCGACTCGAACTTGTTGATACGCGGGCGGTAGTTCGTGGGGTCCCGTCGGAACGTGATCTGGAGCTGCTTCAGGAACGAGTTCATGCCCGTGAGCAGGCTCTGGGGTGAGCGGGCGGTACACTCGACACCCGGCTGGCCATCGTACACCACCACACGGTCGGCCAGGTACGTGGCCATGATGAAATCGTGCTCCACGATGAACGCCGTCTTTTTCGAGTGCAGGATGAAGCGCTTGATGACCTTGGCGGCCAGAATACGCTGCTCCGAATCGAGGTAGGCCGACGGTTCATCGATCAAATAGATATCGGCCGGCTTGCCAAGACACAGCACAATGGCCACGCGCTGCAGCTCACCACCGGACAGGAACGGCACGGCCTGGTCGATGATATTATCCAGGTTCAGCGGCTTGGTCACGTCGGTCGCGAATTGCGGGTGCACGATGGCGTCGCGGATGCGGCGGTGCAGCAGCTCGCGCACAGTGCCCTGGAACTTAGGCGCGATCTTCTGCGGCTTGTAACTCACAGTCGTGGAATCGTAACGCAGAGCGCAGGCGTCCATGAGGTCCTGGTCGTTGAGCTTCTCGGCCTTCTCCATCTCGTCCGACTTGAGCAGACCGGCCAGCATGCGGATGAACGTGGTCTTGCCCGTACCGTTCTCTCCGAGCATACAGATGATCTCCGAGTTGGTGAAGTCGCCTGTCTCGACGTGCAGCGTGAACGCCTTCTCCTTGGCCTTGTTGACCATGGTCTTGGTCATGGACGGGTACGTGAACGTGTTGGCAGCCACTCCGTCGTTGCCAGCCACTTCTTCGGCCGTCTGCGCGACCTTGAAAGTCAGCTCTTCGTGGCGGAAACGCAGGTTCTCCGTGGGCACGAAGCCAGCCAGGAAGATGTTGATGCCTTCACGCACACTGAAGGGCATGGTCACGACGCCGTAGGCACTGGGCGTTCCGTACAGCACGCAAATGTAGTCGGACAGGTAGTCCAGCACCGACAGATCGTGCTCCACGCAGATGACGTAGGCGCGGTCGTTGCTCTCGACCATGGAGCGGATGACCAGCGCGGCCTTGAGACGCTGACGCACATCTAGATAGGACGACGGCTCGTCGAACATGTAGATATCGGCCTTCTGCACGGCCACGACGGCGATGGCGAAGCGCTGGAGCTCACCGCCCGAGAGGTTCTCGATGTCGCGCTGCTGCACGTGGGCCAGATCGAGCTCGTTGAGGAAGTGGTCGAGCTTGCCCTCCTTCTCGCACTTGGACGTCAGGATGTCGATCACGTTGCCCTTGACAGCCTTGGGGATCTTGTCCACGTACTGCGGCTTGGTGATGGCCTTGAGGTTGTCTTCAAGGATGCGCGTGAAGTAGTTCTGCAGCTCCGAGCCGCGGAAGTGCGTCAGGATCTCCTGCCACTCGGGCGGCGCGTCGAACTTGCCGAGGTTGGGCTTGAGCTTGCCGGCCAGGATGCGCAGCGCCGTAGACTTGCCGATACCGTTTGTGCCGACCAGTCCGAGCACTTGGCCAGGGCGGGGCATGGGCAGACTGTGGGTTATTGATGAGGTTAGACAATGCAGTGAGACTGAGGGAGAAGGAAGCCGTACCGGTGCAGCTTAAAGGTGTTGGAGCCATAGCGATGCGTCGTGTTGTTCTCCAGATCCTTGGGCAGGTTGATAATGTTAATGGCTTCGAACGGACACTTCTTGACGCAGATACCGCAACCGATGCAGAGCTGAGAGAGAGAGTCAATACGCAGTCGCCAAGCAGCATAGTCCACGAGCCCAACGAACCTGCTCCGAGATGAAGGCGATCTTGGCCTTGGGCGTGACCTCAATGCACAATTTGCCTACGAGAACGAGCGCTTGTGAGCGGGAGAAGGGCGCGCAGAGGCCGAGGGGGCAGACGCACCCATGCGCACGACGGGGCAGGACTTGCGGCATTCCTGTCGACACTTCTTGGGCTTGCACTTGTCGCTGCTCACGATGGCGATACGCGTGAGCTTGTCCGACATCTTGGCTGGGGGGCTGGACGCTGAGTGGGCGGAGTGGTCGTACCGTCAGAATAGAGACTGGTTGGCTCCTGGAGGTTAGTGCTGTCAAACGTGATACCCTCTCTAAACCGATACACACTCACGACCCACTCTTGCTGAGCAGTCATTGCGATGACGATTCCAGGAGCTCCACTGCCAATCCGACATGCAGCCGCATGGAGATCCATGCCAAGACTCACACGAACTCGCAGACATCAAAATATAAAGGCTTGTCATTGGCTGAGGGTTTAATTTACTGATCTAACACCATGGACGACTCTTGCGCAGCGGCGTCCTTCTGTTGCGACGAAAGCGTGTTGAGCTGTGCGCGGTCCTTTAGCGAGGCAGCGGCCGGCTCGATCAGCGAGATGTTCTGTTCCAGCTCGCGCAGGTCGCGTTCCTTCTCCTTGCTCTTGCTGCTCTTCATTCTGTTCTTGTAGAATTGCGCCTCGCGCTTCTCCTTGATCTGCTGCACGCGCTCGATGGCGTGCACTGTGGCGCCCATGAGCTCACGGTCGTACTTGACGGCGCGGTTGCGCTGCTTCTCGAAGTCGAAGGTGGTGTCAAGCGCCATCTCCTTGCCGGCTGCCTTACGGAACGACTTGGTCCATTTGACCTTGCGCGGGTTGCGCTTGCGGTTGAAGTTCTTGTGGCATTTGGAGCGGCAGAAGCGGAAGATCTTGCTGTCGTTGCGCACGAAGGTGATGCCGTGGCCCGGGTACACGGGGCTGGAGCAGAAGTAGCACGTGTTGATACGCATGGTGACTCGCTTCTTCCGCACTAGGTCGCGAGCGAATTGGAGCTCTTGGCACAAACCCCTTGGCACCAATCAACCAATTTGGTTGGTTCCCAACTCGCGTCAATTCATTTCCCACAGCACAGAGGCAATTCAAATCTGAATTGAGGACCACATAAATTACCCACTGGACAGTTAAATTTCCTGTGACGGTCGATCTGATAACGGCACGAGTCCTCGGTTGCTGGAGATGACGGTGCCGCCGCTGCTTTTCTCGCGCGCGATGAGCTGCTGCTGCAAAGAGTGCCAGTGCGACAGCCTCAGATCCGATGAGCGCTTACTGGAGGGCCGCCTTCTACGCTGTGAGAGCTGTCTCCGCTGGCGATAGAGCTCGAACAGCGCCGCGCAAATAAAAAGCACCAGCACTGATCCGAAGACCCACATCGCTTCGCCCATGGCGCTCTTGCCTCCGGGTCCTTGTGTGCTGCTGTCACTACCGCTGCTGGCTGTGGTTGTGCTGTCGCTAGACGATTCTTCGCAATCCGAGCGCACGTGAGAAGACCAGTCGGGGGACTCGCAGCCCAAGATGCACACGCAGCCGCTGGTACCGAGACAATACTTGGTGGTGGAGGCCAGGTAGTTGTTCTCCTCCGAAGCGTTGGACGCGATGGCTCGACAATGAACGCAGGCCTCGTCCTGCGCTTCGCAGTACGTGGAGTTCACAGACGGGAACATGTGATACCAGCCGCCCTCCAGGTTGTCCACTGTGCCGTTGTCATTGGAAGAGTCGGCGACGCGATAGTCCTCGGCGTAGTCGTAGTAGCTCATGGACTCGCACGCGCCGTATAGCGAGACTACGCAGCCCTGCAGTCAATTTGAATCGAAGGCCGTCAGAGAACGTAATCAAATCCGTCAGTACATGGAAAGAGCTCGTACATTGAACTCGGACTCTACGGGCTTGTTGAGGCAGTCGTAGCACGTGCGCGGTTGGCGACAAGACGCACCAGCCTCCAGCGCGTAGTAGGCACACGTGTCATTGCTTCCACTGCCGCTCGGACTACTCATCTTGGTTAGTGAGGTCGACACCTGCTCACCCATCGAGGGAGACAGTCTTCGCCAGATAGGATGGGCATGCTCGACAAAGCTTCCAAGACGCGTTTTTGGCCAATGGCCGCGGTCATGGGGAGCTCAGAGCCAATCGCAAGTGTGGAGTGACAAATACGTAGATGCCTCCGTCCCTCAAGATCCCTCCAGTGGCGACCGTACCGTAAGATGCGTGTGAAGGCAGATAGATAGATGTACTAGGAATATCCATCCACTCAAGCTCGTGACTCACGACAGGCTCGAATGGATCCATGTTGACTCTAAATGTAGTTTCGGCCATCTGACAGCTGAGCTACTCGAAGCCAAAGTCCGGTAGATCTACAACTGCTTGAGCGCCTATCGACGGCGACTCATCATCGTCATCTTCATCCTCGCTCTGATCAATGGCTGCAGGGTCCACCATGATCTCTCCGCTCAGACTGACGCTGCGCACGCTGCTGCGTCGCTTCTCGAAGCGAGGTCGAGAGAAATGCTCGCTTGCTCTAGCGCTTTCACTGGCATCGCCGTCCACGCTCGCGTCTAAATCAGCGCTTCTAGTGCGATTGGTTCCACGCACCGTGAACTCGGGGAGCACAAAGTCGCCTTCACCGTCGGAAGAGAGCTCGTGGTCAGAGGCAACAGCGTCATTGGCATTGCTATACTCTCGACGGAACTTGAGAAACCCTGCTTTGGTTAGCACCATGGGCTCTTCCGGCAGCCTGCGTGCACCACAGTCAGCATCCTAAAGGCTACGAGACTAAGGAGACACAGCGACGTACGTGGGATCGGCGTACATCTCCAAGAACCTCACCAAGTCGGGGACTGGCATCAGGAACGAGCAACTGGAGAGAAAGCCACGCAGCTCGTCAACTGAGACGCAGCCTTTCCGATACGAGTCAATGAGCTTCCATTCGTCCTCCCAGAGCTGCATCTTGCGTTTCTCCAGAGCCTCTTCGTCCAGAACGATCTCAGTCTCTTCGTCCTTTGCCGCATCCGTCGGTTCTCCGGTCGCTGCAAAGGCGAGAGCTGGAATGTGAGGCTGCTCCCGAGCTGTCTCGCCAGAATCGACTGGCCGCTGGGCCGTTGGCGGTGGGATCGGGACGTGGCTGTCGACGATCTTGATGAACTCTGCCACAGAGTCAGTCAATGACTCCGGAACCAGCTGGAAAGGACGCTTACCAGCGAGATACACGACGTCGAGCTCCTTCACCTGCACACAATTCACATCTAGACCCAACTGACACCAGACACGAGTCCGTCAACAAGAGACCTGCGCAGTAATCTGCTCTTGGACTCATTACCATCCCAAAGATCCTGCACGCCTGATCGGCAGCGATGGCGCCGTCGCTGTCGGTGTCGAAGAAGCGGAAGATCTGGTGAATAGCAATCAGCTGCATCTCATGCGTGGCCGACGTCCATGGCGCAGTACATACAACTCGCAACTCGGTCATCTCGCCATCGCTCAGCCTCTCCACTCGCGCATTGAATGAGGACTGGAAGGAGGACTGGATGAGGTCCATGAGGTCCGAAGAGGTGCGACCAGTTTAGAATGCCTCGTCATGACGCTTAGTGTGCACTGGAGCCATTAGCAAGTTTAAGTAATCAGACTGGAATCAGTGGCATGTCCTACCCAAAGATGGCGCAAACCCTAAATCTCTGACCCCATTGGCCGAAAACAAAGTTAAACCCATTTTAGCCAATGGCAGCAACGCCCCGCCCCGTTTGATTGGCGCGAGCGCATTTCACAAGAGAAGCATCATGGAGCGACAGGTGCAGGCGCTACTGCTGGACATGGATGGCGTCATGGCCGAGGTCTCGCAGTCCTACCGCCAGGCTATCGTGAGCACAGCCCAGGCCTTTGGGGCTGTCGTGACGCAGGAGGACATCGAGAAGGAGAAGCTGGCGGGCAACGCCAACAACGATTGGCAGCTCACGCACCGCCTCATTGCTCACAAGCGGTCGGCCGAGTCAACAGATGTCATGCCCACGCTTCAGCAGGTGACGCAGACCTTTGAGGATCTGTATCAGGGAGTGGACGGCAAGCCCGGTCTGTGCGCATTGGAGACGCTGCTCACGCCCAAGGGCCTGCTGGAGGAGCTCAATCGCCGCCTGCCCAAGGGAATGGCCGTGGTCACCGGCCGGCCGCACAAAGATTCGGAGGCGTTCCTCAAGACGCACGGGTAAGAACAAGTAGCTCAGGGCTGGACTGAGTCGGTGCGTGCTGACGAATTGCGTGCTGCCAGCATTGAGCACTTGTTCCGTGCGCAGATCTGCATGGAGGACTGCGCCCCCAAGCCATCGCCTGAACCCATCAGCTTGGCTCTCAAGGCTCTGGATGTTGACGCCAAGGACGCACTCATGATCGGAGATACTGTGGACGACGTTCTGGCCGCTGTCGCTGCGGGAGTTGAGGGCGTCGGCGTCCTCACGCCCCAGGCGTACGCCAAGACCATCTTGGAGCACAAGCCCACGACTGTCGAGACGCGACTGCGCGCCTCTGGAGCCCGCCTTGTGCTGAATCCAGGCCTTGGCGAGCTCATGGACCTGATCCAGGTGCCATTGACCAGCACGGCTCCGTGTTCAGGCCCTCGCTCCGCACAGATCTCGCGCGTGACGAAGGAAACGTCGATCGACGTCACGATCGTGCTGGATGGCACGGGCAAGTCCAAGGTGCGTACCATCCAGAGCTCCTGAGGCAATGTGAGACTGACTGACTGACTGGTGTCTGCTCGCAGATCAACTCGGGCATCGGCTTCTTGGACCACATGGTCACGGCGCTCTCTAAGCACAGCCGCTTCGACATTGAGCTGGAGTGCAAGGGCGACATCTGGATCGATGACCACCACACGACGGAGGACTGCGCGCTGACGCTGGGCGAGGCGTTTGACAAGGTACTAGACTAGCTCTGGCGCTGTGTGCGTGTCAATCCGGTGCTGATGGTCTATCCTACAGGCGCTGGGCAACCGCCAGGGCATCGCCCGCTTTGGCTCAGCCTGCGTGCCGCTGGACGAAGCGCTATCGCGTGCCATCGTAGACATCTCGAGCCGCGCGCACAGCGAGGTGAACCTGGACCTGCAGCGCCCCATGGTAGGTCAGCTCTCGTGTGAGATGATCACGCACTTCTTCGAGTCGTTCGCCAGCGCCGCGCGCCTGACGCTCCATGTTGATGTCCTGCGTGGCCGCAACGACCACCACCGCGCCGAGGCGTCCTTCAAGGCGCTCGCTGTGGCTCTCCGTGCGGCTGTGAAGCACGACGAGACAGCCGGCATCCCCAGTACCAAGGGCGTGCTTGCGTAGACCTGCAGAGCTAAGTCTATAGAGTAAAGGCCGTGCCATGTATCCATCACCATCCACTCTTGGCAAGAGTGGCTCGAATAAAGCCATTCGCCATCCGCCATCTGAAACCTCAAAAAAGCATGGCGTTATTTCAAAACGCCATGGCGGAAATTAACGTCATCGCGTTTTAAGATATGGATGCGTCCATAAATAAAAAGTGGAATCGATAGGATTCCCTGATTCATCGAGCCATGCTGCTTCATGAGATCTCCTGTCTGATGTCCTCAACACTGCGTGTGACGGCCCATATTCAACGTCGAGCTCAAGAGAACATTAAACACCACGACCTGGATCAACCTGGATCCTAAAAGAGAGGAAATTCTACCTCCAGAAACGGGCCCAATCCTTGACACGATCAAGGGCGAAAAGATGAAGAAGGTGGCAGTGACAGGCGTGCGAGCTTGGAAGATCGAGTTGAAGAGGCTTCTGGGATGTAGAAACACGAACGAGCCTGATTAGGAGTTTTGACTGGCGCAGCGATTGCACTGCAACGTTATCCTATGTATTCATTACATATCTATCGTTTATCTAAAGTATCGTCACCACGAATTACATTGCTCGCTAAAGAGAACATGGTATTAATAAGGAGCCGCTAACCGGTAAAACTCGACATCGTTCATTGCATTAAGCTGCCAGAAATTGGTGTTGTTGGCAACACTGAGTTTGGAATTAATCTGTCTGCTACTGTACAAGCGATGGCGGAAAAATTCAGCCATGGCGTTTTCTGATAGTAAATGTCACTCGCCAATGGCCGAATGATGGCGTTTTAAAAAGGCATGGGTTTATCACAACCCTGCTCTTGCGCATACGCCGCTGTCAATAATACCAGCGCGATTATTGACAGCAGGGTGGCACTGATGGCTATTGTTGACCGTCTGCGTCCAGTCAACAATTGCATTCCATTCCGTGCAAAGCGGATACTGTACAGAAGCGATAAGACTGAGCCAGGGAGCAGGATCCTTGAGAAGGGGAGCTCAGTCAATCTGCAATTCACTTCAAGCTGCGCAAGACCCAAGTCCAGTCGTCATGGCCCGAATCAACTGGAATCTCTTGCTCGCTATCTACGTGGTCGCTGTCGTGGTGGTGCGCGCTGATGATGACGACGATGACATGGACATGTCCATGTCAATGTCCATGTCCATGGATATGAGCTCGGCCTCGTACTCCAGCGGTGGCACCTCGCTCTGCAACGACGCGGTCAGCGTATACGAGAACAACACCATCACGAACGGCGCCCATTACTCCACGTGTGTGAACGGCACGACCTACAACATCACAACGCTGTTCGATGTGGAGAACCTGACGTCGTCCGAGTTCCTCACGTGGTGCGAGTCCGAGACGTGCCTCACGCCTGTGCACCAGCTTTTGGACTACATGCCTCAGAATTGCGAAGTCGTGTATAATGGTGTGAAGCAGAATCTCTATGAGGAAGTCTCCAACATCCATGCTAAGTGCCATGCTGTCGAGGACTCTGCGAAGACATCTGCTAGTGCCAGCGCGTCTGGCAGCAAATCCTCCTCCACTGTTGGAACCACTAGCGGAGTCTCGCACGCGACGTGTGCTGGTCTGGCGGCGTCGCTCATGGCGATCGCAGTCTCTTACCTGCTTGTGTAAAGATTAATGAACATAGACGGAGATTCTTCCTGAATTTTAATACCGGTCGGACGGAGCGATCTCTCTACAGCATTCCAGCAGTACAGTACATAATCTAGCATTGCGAAGCACAATGTAGCCATATCGATGGACTAAGGTGCTGAAAGAGCTGCAGTACTGACCTTAACGACTGGCCTAGAGCTGCACTGACGCTCTCGAACTCACAGCCACCGACTTCACGCTTGTCAATCACTTTTGAAAGGTTGCCAATCAATAATCGTGCGGTATTAATTACGCAGGAGTGCAGTGGTCTGATTCCAAACCCACGGGTTTGCGGTAAGCCACTGTTCACGGGTCTCGCCATCAGCGTTTATGCTTTACTGCATTCATGAGTTACGAGACACATTTAAACATGCTTTAGTTAGCAGTCTCTGCATCCAATTCTAAGTATTGATAAAAGCGTGAAAGAAAGCCCTAATGTTTGATGTGGGTAAACCCATGGGTTGGAATCTTAAGTAGACTTTGGGTGCTGATTAATGAACCCATCTCCAGCGATTGTTGAACGTGCCAACCTCTGCCAGTTGCCTACCAAGACCCACTTCGGAATCCGCCTCTCAAGACGCAAGCGCCATGAACTGTCTGTCCTGGAAGCTCCTCTTCGCCCTCTACGCCACGACTGCTGTCGCAGTACACGCCCACGGAGACGACGGAGATGACGACGACATGGCCTCCATGTCCATGTCCATGTCCATGGACTCAAGCTCCACCGTCACGGCTGAGTGCAATTCCACCGTTAGCGCCTCTGAGATCGCTACCGTCATGAATGGTGAATACTACTCCACATGCGTCAACGGCACGACCTACAATATCACGACGTTGTACGACGTGCGGAACCTGACGGCTGCCGATTTCCTCACGTGGTGCGAGTCCAAAACGTGCCTCACGCCTCTGCACGAGCTACTGGACACTATGCCGGACGACTGCCTCGTGGATTACGAAGGCACGGAGACCAGTCTGTACGAAGACGTCTCCAACATCCACGCCGAGTGTCACGCAGCCAAGCACGCGGCAGAAGACGCTTCATCCTCTGGTAATGCTTCGGGCTCTGCCGGATCGACCGTGGGGAGCACGAGTGCGGCCTCCACTACGGGACTGAGTGTGATCCTGTCCTTTGCCGCCGTCGCCTCGTATGTCCTGGCCTAGAGCTGTGCGTGAATTTGTTCTAGTCAATTCAGGCAAGACTAGTCGTCCTTCTGCTTTTGGTCGCTGTTGCTTTGTTCTGTGGCCCCATTGCTTCGTACTACCAAACAACTTGATCCTGCAAGTAGGGAGATGTGAGACGACACGGTGGAATGCCTAACGCGTCCACTGGATGGACATCCGTCTCAGAGCCCCACATGAGCATGATGCGAATCAGAAACACCGATTACCGCCGTTCCACCAGTGAGAAGACTGCAGGCTTCCCCTGCTTGTGCCAGTGAGAACAGGTCTGGATTTATACCCGCTGCCTTCGTGGTTGTGGCCAGGCACGTGTGTGCGGATGGAGTCGACGGCATGAACTTGAGTATAGACGCCAACGCAACCACGATTGAGCACCATCCTCGTTCTCGGGCTCTACCTTCGGCAGCTACTGGTACGACCAAAAGACGAGCGACTCCCTGGTCTACCTCGAGGACGACGGTCCGGTCAACGGCACCGACCAGAACGTCACTCGCTCTTCGCCGTGACCTAGCACAACAGCTCGTCACTGCTCAAGTTCAGCAGCTCTGACTGATGCATGCACCCCATCTACGAGGCGCTGGTCTCCTGTGCGATGTCACGACTCAGAGTCTGTACGAGGACGTCCTGGCGCTCAACGAGACGTGCACAAAGGCAGTCGACGGCTCTCTGTCTTCACCCGGCGACTTGTCCTGCACCACCAAGTCCGGAGCCAATCCGCTCCAAGGCGGTCTGACGGTGGCCGCCACTGTGCTTAGCACCGTCGCACGCTCTTGTTCGTGAAGAAGGCTTTGATGTAGCGATATATTTATAAGTAATTGGGCGATCACGCACAATAAAAATGCGCCTCCCGCAACTTTTGCTATGTATGGGAATCTCCAAGACTACTTATTCAAAGCTATCGTAAGTGTCATCATTCAGAGTGGACGACGGTCCGCCCCTCAAGCTGTTCAGCAACTCCCTTTGAGCCATAGAGCAAATCTGGACCCATTCGAAACGCCGCACGAATCCATCGAAAAATATGGGCTAGTTTCCACGTTTGGTATACCTCGCAGAGTCAAGCAAATTCACAATTGCCTGTGGAGAGCAGCAGTCGCCTTGGCAGCCGCAGCAGTGGTATATGTGACCCCTCTGGCTGCCGAGGCGAAGTCTTCCGCGACAAAATCAAGCTCGAGCGGGTCAACCCAGCCACACCGTCAGCGCGCCGAACGTATACCAGCTCCCATGGTGGCAAATGGAACCTTGTTATGAGCGACGAGTTTAACACGGCCGGCCGCATGTTCAAGCCAGGCAAGGACCATTTCTGGACGTCCATGGGGAAGGCCGACGGTGTGAACTCCGCCCTCGAAGTCTACTCACAAAACATGACGGGGATCAAGTGCGATTCGGACGGCACGTGCTAATTCTACATCGAGTCTGCCATAGACAAAGTCACGCTCACGCTCTGGAACTCGTACGTTGATCCCCCTGGCTACCCGAACACGACCTACCCCACGTTGAAATAACAGTTGAACCAGTTGTTATCAAAATACTCAAGCACTTTCGTGTACAATTTGCCGAGGTAAACGCGGAACGGCTGAAGCTTCTTCTGGAATGTGGATTCGCGTCGAGCGTACATGACCTCAGCAAAACGGGCTTCAATTGCGTTTTGAATGACCGGCGACAGTCCGTATTTTGAGTTTTCAGTAGCTCGCCCAACTGCACGGATAACATGGAATGGCACAAGAAAGTCTACAAGTAATAGATTAATCCCATACAAACCATTAGACACACAGCACCCGCATAGGCTCTCATGAAGAACACACCCGCTTTTGTTCTCTAGCGCTAGCTAGAGCCAACACGAAACCACACGATTTTTTTGCTTCTTATACATTTTGATTAAAGTATTGACGTTTAAATCTCGTACATTTCAGATTTCGTATCGTCAATTCCACCCAAATTGCCGAACGTGGGTGATTGGGCGACCCTTGTCAAATCGCCAGAGAATCGACAAGCCAGTCGATTAGCTTAAACCTTTAAATAATCATTATTATAGCCTATCAAAATTAGTTGGCACAGTGGGGAGGCAACTCCCAAAGGAACAACGCGAATCCCTGTCTATACTGATTGCGATGGTATTCCAAACGCTCTTTACGTGACGAACTCACTTGGGACCACATCCACGTTGCAAATTTCAACTCGATACGGACAGCAGAACTGAAGAATCAGATCACAAGGCGTACGATTGGGCGTTGGTCAGTGCATTTTACTTCAGAACCGACAGAAAGGCCGTGGGTTTGGCCTACTATAGCCAAACA
>JAADVW010000382.1:0-32378 GCA_023335875.1 Elongisporangium prolatum
CTCTGGCCGTTGCACGCCTACGTCGGGAGATGATGTCTTCCCAGAAGCCTGCTACTACTTCAACGGTGACGACGATCAGCCGAACATTGGTCCGTTCATCGGTGGTGAGTCCAAGGACTCGGACCCGCGTGCTCCGTACCCAGACAACGTGTGGTTTTCGTTCCCCAACACGTGCCCTCTCCAGACCTGGACCAACAAGACTGACACGTGCCGTGAAGACACCCGAAAGGGCCTGTGCGACGTTGGCACCATGCCTGACGGTATTGAGTGCACCTTTGGCTACCGCGTGCTTGGCTACGTTGCTATCGACGATCTAGTCGGCATCACGTCTATGACAAGCAACACCACTGGTGAGACCTACGCTAACTTCTCTGAGTTCTGCGAGGACGGCGGCGTGGAGTTTAAGGCGACTGAGGACGGCGTTTGGGAAGAGTCGATCGACTTTTGGCTTGACCCACAGGACGCTGATGCCAATGCTGCTCGTGCTGAGAAGCTTGTGGCTCTTTTCAACAACATGACGAGCGGTGGCTTCACGTCGACTCAAATCACTGCGGATGACGTGGCTAACTTCATTGACTTCCCGACTGTTGAGGAGCTGACTGCCGAGAACCCGCCGTGCTACAAGAACGTGGAGAAGTGCAGCACGGACTCTGGTTGCATCCGTGACAAGTTCGCTCAGCTTTGCACTGTCTGCTCGTCGGCCAACTCAAGCTGCATTGCTCCTCCTTCGTCCTGGAAATTCCCGACCCTGGCCAAGGCTGTGGGCAAGAACGGCGAAAGCGGTGACCCGTTGGCTGGTGCCTCGGCTTCAGGCAGCTCGGATGCTGCTGCCGGCAGCACTGCTGGTGGTAGCTCGTCCACCAGCGCTGCTTCAGTCGCTTCCCCAGTGATGGCGCTCACATCCCTTGTGGCCCTCGCTGCCTCGCTTCTGATGTAGACTTCCAATCCGATGCGAATGATCTGACCTTTAGTGGCAGATAGTAGTGGCGTAGCATTTCTGTTTCTAATGAGATAGAATGGAGATTGCATTGAGAGTTTATGTGTTTCTTTTGTTATAGCAATAGTACTAGTACGAATGTCATGTTGCAGCTATTGAATTCAGTCTAAAGATAAAGATTTAGTAGGCGGTGGTTTCGATTTGGCTCGACTGCACTTGAAAAGCCACGCGGCATGAGAGTTTGGAGTCATGAGAGATCGGCATGAGGATGAAGCAGACACTGCAATCCAGAACGCCAGCTTTGGCTTCGTGCATGTTGATCTCGAGATACGTAAGCGTAAGAAGAACGCTTCGGGAGCCTGGCGTTCGTTCTGGGGTCGTGTTCGGCAGATCGTCCCGAGTGACTCGGACCCCAAGCCGCTCAATCCTGCAGACCGCTACAGACAGCTGATCGTGCTTGCCAGCTTTCTCGACGCGGTGCTCACGATCTTCTTCGTGCCGCTTCGAATCGGATTCGCCTTTGATCCGTGGAACGAACGCACGTCCACGTGGACAACCGCGCTCTCGATCTACACGGTTATCGATGTATTGGGCCACGTCTTGCGTCTCGGGCAGCTATGGGATCTGAGTCAAGCCATCGTCGGCGACCATCTCGCGGTGCTCGCGACGTCGTCCCAGAACCGCATGCGGTCGTTCCGGATGATCACACAGCGGCCGTCGAGAATCGAGCCGTCTTCGAAGATGCTCGCGACCATGAATACGCTTCGACATCACGAAATCTCGCCCTCTCCAGTGCAACCAGCAGCTCTTCCCACCAAGGCTTCCTCAAGTTGGAATCTCTATGCAGCGCTCTTCATGGCGCTCCCAAGCGTCCCAGTGGAGCTCGTATTCTTTGCAAGACAGGAATACAACCTCATGCATGTGGCTGGGCTGGGTCGCTTTGTTGTCGCAGTTGTCTATCTCCGGTCGCTTTTCAACCGCGCCGTGCTCAAAGGATACCGAAAGTCTCGCTTCGCACGCGCTATGGCGTTCAGCACGATCACGCTGACCGTCCATTTATTCTGGATCGGCCTGTATCTGTGCCATCTCGCCGCGTGCGGATACATGTGGCTCGCGCATTACCAGTGCGGCATGGAATTCCAGCGGTGCGTTAAGGAGCCTCTGCCAGGTTGTTGGGTGCTGAAAGACCACCTCGAGCGTGGGAGTGCGTGGCGACAATACATTCGCACCATGTACTGGGCTTCCAAGACGATCACGACACTTGGCCAAGGCGATCTGGTCCCGGCCACGATGCTGGAGACCCAATACTGCGCATTCATGCAGTACATCAGCGGTCTTTGGGCCACGGCGTTTCTCTCGGCCTGTGGGTTCTACTTCAGCCGCCGGGATAGCAACATGGCAGTTAATGTGACGACGCACTTGGAACAAGCTCTTCGGGTGCGTAGGCCCAGTTAGTTGGCTTTGCTTAATACTTACCCTGCTGATGTTTATCCTTACGCTATGCATGTAGTTTCTATCGTCTCGGAATCTCAGTGCCGAGCTCGCAGACACCACGCGGTGCTACTTTCAATACATGCAGCGCACTCGGAACGGCTTGGAAGAGGACCTGATACTGGCCGATCTTCCGGCTCGGTACCGAACGCAATGCTCGCATCATGCCAAGCACAAGCTCGTCAGCAGAGTAAAGTCTGCATCTCCAGCTGTACGTTTCGTCATTCTTACATCAGCTTGGCTTTGGACTACAGATCCCGTTTTTCCGTCAGCATGAGGGCGCGTTCCTTCGAGCTGTTCTTGATGCTCTGGAAAGTGATTTCTTCGTGCCTGGACAGAGCATTCTCGAAATCGGAGCAGAGGAGAAGCTTCTTCTGGTCTCATCGGGCGAGATTCTGGTTTTTGACAGCGAAAACGTGCTGATCCAGCGCCTTATTAGCGGCGGTTTGTTTGGCGAGCGCTCTCTGTTCGAGACCAAGCTGTCAAGCAGCCTGTTGATCGCAGAGAGTATTTGCGAAGTCTGGTGGCTCTCGAAACGCACTTTTGACGATATTCTCAGTGCGCACTTCACTATCGCGAACCTGGAGCTTGCTTTGAGAGCCTACAAGTCAGCGGGCCACTGGAAGCAGATGATACGAAGTGCCTCGAGCATCACAGCCAAGAACGAAAGAGGCCAAGGGCTACGCAAGTTGATGGAAAAAGTGCGCACAGATACGAAGGAGTCACTGAAATCTACGTCGACTTGGCGGTTCCCGAACTCTCGTTTTCGAGTCGGTTGGCGGCGCGTGGAATGCCTGCTATTGATCTACTTGGCCATCGAGGTCCCGTTCCAGATCACTTTTGATAGGTGGATCTCAATATTTGCTTCATCTAACGACAACGCGACTCATGGCTCCTGGGCGAAAAGTACAGCGCTCGTTCTAGTCAGCTACTCTCTCAGTCTGTTGGTCGAGCTGTTCTTTTACCTCGGCTGGTACTTCCGCGTCTTTTGCTTTGTGCGTTCCACCAGTAAGGCTGGCCAATTCGAGCTTTTGTCTTCCCACAGCACAAGCGACCAAGCGAGAGACCACGCGCACGATCTTATTGTGCAACGCTCGCATTTATTGCGGTATTACAAAGAGTTTGAGCCTGTTTGGTTGGATCTGCTGGCCAACGCCCCACTAGCGATCGTATGGGATACGATACCCAAGCCATTGGGCGACAATAGTGAATACATAGAGCGGTGTCTTCGCTTTATGCGAGGACTGCGACTACTGCGTCTTCGTGTACTGCCAAAGCACATGCAAGCGATCATGATGGAGCTCAATTTCAGTCCGTCCAGTCAGCTTATGGTGAATGTGACGATTGGGTTGCTTCTTCTTGCGCTCGCGATGAGCTGTTTGTTTTTCCTTGTGGCCGATTTGGTCGGATTCATGGACGGACTCCCGACTGCTGCACAAGAACAGCAAGGCCTGGCATCTCGATTAATCACACGAGATTCCTGTCTGACTGACGCCAGCGTGTTTGGCAATTGTACTTGGTATATATACGATTTCAGCTCATACGGCATTGACTCACCATTTATTCGCTCACTGCACTGGAGTATCGACCTTTTATCCACCGTGGGGTACGGCGATATCATGTCGTTTTCGACCGCAGAGTGCTTTATCGGCTTCTGGTGGATCTATTGGGGAGCTGTGCTGTGTTACTTCACAGCGTGCGCGATTTCCAGCGTGTTGTCTCAGTGGAATGTCCAGAGCTCGATAAAGTCCGACAGGTTAGAGCTTATCAACAAAACGCTGGCTAACATAGACTTGCGTTCGCCTGCGATTGTTTCCACGATCCAGCACTACTACACGACCAAGTGGAAACTCAACGGCAGCGCCATCAGTGAAACTAATGCGCTGGTGCATTTGCCACAGTCCCTGAGACGACATGTCACGCACGAGCTCTACGCTGATGATTTGGTTAAGTGTCGGATCTTTTCAGGAGACCCAACAAAAAAAACTGCGATCATACGCGAGATCGCCGAGATCGTGCGCTGTGAGATCTTCCTGAAGGGAATGCATATCACGGGTGCTGGACATTTAGCTCGGGAAATGTTTATTATTCAGCATGGAGCGGTGGAGCTCTTGATGGATTTTCAAATGGCATTAAACACTGTGACCTCCCGACGGAACTCGAATCCGGACATTCTACGCATGTTTTCAGGTTCGTTACTGAATACAGCACGACGCAGAAGCTCATCAGGCATTTCCTCGAAAAGCGTGTCAAATCACGTAGCTATTCGAACATTGCATAAGAACGAATGTCTGGGCATTGAATGTCTGTCCCGTAACGTTAAAAGGACTTACACTCATACTTCGTGCTCTGTCGCTTCAACGCAACTTCTCGTGATTGCTCGGGTCGACTTGCTTCGACTTGCTGAGCAGTCTCCAAATCAGTACCAATTCATTTTCGATGCGATTGAATCAAGATTGAAAGAAGAAAAGCAGAATCTGGGGACGATTCAAAGTAACATTTCAAAATATGGCAAGATTCCCAAAGTTCTTGGCGCGCTTCAGTTAAATTTGAGCGAATACACCAGCGCCAATACCACGCGGTATCACCACCAACGGTATATTCTGGACCCGGAAAGCAGCTTTGCGAAATATTGGGAGATTGTCATGGGCTGCATTTTGCTTTATAACTTCTACCAGATTACATTTCGAATAGCGTTTCTATGGCATCCATCTCATGAACTGTCAAAGATCATTCAGATCGTTGACTATGGCAGTGATGTTCTACTCTACGCTGATATGTTTATTCAGTGGAACCATCTCGGGTATGTAGAATATTCAACTGGTAAAGTAATGGACCGATCATTAATTCGACAGCGCTACCTCAGCTCGTCCTTCCGGACTGACTTGGTCAGCATGCTTCCGATTTATGGCTATTCCTGGGAGTTTAAATATCAATCAGTGGCGCGGCTTCCACGGCTCTTGAAGAGCAATCGACTGCTTTCATTTCTTGGGGATCTTGAGGAAAGAATTCAGGCTCGATATCTGAACGGAAGCAAACGATTACTCGCCTTATTCGACTTGGTCAAGTTTCTGCTGTTTTTCCTCTCGGCTGCGCATCAAGTAGGATGTGGTTTCTTCTTACTCGGACGACTGCAACTCGAGTATGGAGTCTCCAATGTTAGTTGGATAAACACAGACCCCGTCATCAATGCGTATTCGGGGGATGTTTTCGTTCAGTACATTCGTGCAGTGTACTGGTGTCTGGAAACGGTGCGTTTACACGTGAAAGCTGCGTTTCTGCCATGAATAATACTGCTGACTGACTGTCTTCTTACAGTTTACGGTCGTTTGCTTTGGCGATGTTCTGGCACGAAATGTGCTAGAGACATTGTATGCAGACTGCGTCTGCGTTGTCGGTTGGATTTTCATTGGTCAAATCATCGGGAAGATGACTTCCCTGATTATGAACATGGACAAGGTGAGCTGCTTGTGATTTATGGTCATACTTTTGAGTTGTAATATTGATATATCTCGCTCTGTATCTTCTGCCATAGGACCTCCATGAGCATGCTGATCGTATCAATGATTTTGAGGAATACGCTAAACGCCGTGAACTACCGCAAACTCTGCGTGACCGTGCCAAAGAAAGCATCGAATATCGCTCGAAATGCTTGGTGCAGCTCAATGCAGCACAGGTATTTCGCGATCTTCCTACGCAGCTACACATTGAACTCTTTGATAATCTCTACGGAAAATACGTTACCCAATTGCCAGAATTCCATGGCATATTTACCAAGGCTCAAGTCCAAGCAGTGACCAATGCCCTGTATATTGAAATCTACCTGCGCGGCGACATAATTATAGAGGAAGGACGCGTTGGCACCCGTTTGTACATTATGGTCGAAGGCCGTGCAGAGTTCTTTTCGATGCAGTCCAGGATGGTATTTGCAGCAATCCACCCCAATACGCTGTTTGGCGACCTGGCGTTCTTTTTATCGGGAACGAAGCAGATTGCGTCGGCCCGAGCCCATCAAAGTTGCCAGGCTCTGCAGCTTGATCGCCAGACGTGGAGGGATCTGTGGCCAGACAGCGATCGCTTAAGCTTGGAGCGGCGGATCGTGCCGGTCATGGCGCAAAAATACCGTTCTACTGTATCAGTTTTCGTGAACATTATGAAAAACCTGGAATTGGCTAAAGAGAATTTCCAAACTTGCTCTGTGGCTCAAGGGCGAAGACACACAAGTACGCAACTTGCCGCAAGCAAGCTTGCGCGCGTCTTAATCAGTGAGTCAGTGAGCACACCGCGAAGTCGCTACAGTTCTATCGATGATTCGATAGTTGCCCCGTTGACTCGCATGCGGTCTATCTTGAAAGATCGGCTTACGGACTCGACTCGTAGAGCGTCGATATCTCAATCTGCCGAGCGCGTATCCCACAAGCCAGCTACTAATTTACACCCAACAATCAAGATCCGTCCAGCAGTATCCGATGAAGAGGAATTGTGGCAACGACACGCTAAGAATTTGCGGCTTTTGAAATTTCTGGATGAACGGATGGTTCAAGTAGAAGCAGCTTTAAGTCCTCTCCGTCAAGATCGAGGCGCAGCTTCGTCACCGCTCGTTGACTCTAAACCTTTTCGATCCGTAAAGCCGAAAGCACGGAATGCCAGCATTGGCTCTGCTACTATGCTTGCCGATCGATCGCCTGAGGTTTCGTTCATTGAGTCGCCGATGTTGGGACATCAGCGTAAAAGCCGGCATTCGATTCAAACAAATCCAGCTGAATTAGCCACGATACTAACGACTCTGGATACAGATTTAGGATCGGCAGTGATTTCTAAAGAATCTGGGACTCGGAAAGCCAAAGCCACTTCTGTTGACGAAGGGCCAAGACTACCACCAGGATTTCATAGTAGCAATGGGGTTCTAAGGCGTGGCAAGTCGGCGATGCATTTGCCGTCTTTGACTCTTAAGCCAGCACGATCCAAGCCAATTCACGCATCTCAAGCACATTTGGACACAATCGCTGTCCCAAATCGCATTCAATCCACTCTTGACATGTCGTATCTTCCATCCGTTGGGTCCACATCCACTCCGTATGACATTTGGTACGATCCTCCACTTCCTCCGGCCTTCACATTGCCAGATTCGACCTTCCGAAGAGTCTGGGAGATTGTCATGCTGAATGTGTGCATATATTACGCAGTGATGGTGCCATTTCGCATCAGCTTTATTCATCGTGAGCTCATGAGTCGAGACTCGCTCACATTGTGGCTGGCTGTCGAGTACACGATGGACCTCCTGTGTGTACTGGACTTTGTGTTGCAGATGCGGTATTTTGCATTCATGCAGCGCGGAGAGTTGATCACGGACCAGAGACTCATTCGCAGCCGGTATACTCAGGAAGGTTCGTATTGGGCTGATCTGGTTTGCATCCTGCCGCTAGAACTTATGGCTCTGGTTGTCTCTGAGCACGGTGCGGGGGCGTTTTCGCTGTACGATCTGTTCTTGAGCTACCGATACAACAAAATCCTTCGCGTCATTCACATTCACAGCTATGGCGAGCGCATTCAGCGCATGCTGGTGTATGATGTCAAACTAATTGTGTTACGCCCCAGCGTGATCTACTTTCTTCGGTTCGCATTTCAGTTTGCATTGGGAGCTCACTGGGTCGCGTGTCTGTTCTACGGCGGAGCTGAGTTCGCATTCCGCGATACGCATTATGCGCATGACTCGTGGCTCAAGATGCCCGGCATGCTCTCGTTTTCGGGTTGTAACGATCTCGTAGATATCGAGCGGATCCCTGTTCTCGCGCGGTACACGCGTGCGTACTACTTCAGCATTGGCTCGATCACGACGGTCTCGTATGGAGATATCGCGCCGGCAAACGCATGGGAAACCTTCGTGGCTGGCATTGTCATCGTCCAGTCGGTCGTCTTCTTTGGGATGCTCGCTGCTGGTTTCTTTCAGATGTTTGAAATGGAACTGGGCAAGCGAGCAGATTACGAGGAGCGAGTAGCCCATATAGGACACTACATGCTCTTCCATCGCTTCCCTGCACGCACTTGGAAGCAGATGCAGGTGTACTTCGCAGTGCATTGGCAAGAAAGCAAAGGCATGAACGAGGAAGAATCGCTGCGGGGTCTTCCCATGTCAGTGAAGCAGGACATCGCGCACTTTGTAAAGCACGATTTCGTGGTGCAAATGCAGCTCTTCAAGACTTGCGAGGACGCGTTCTCACGCGCAGTCGTTGCGGCGCTGCAGCAGGAGCTTTTCGTGCGCAACGATATCCTCATCTCAGCCGGTGATACTGGGCGAAGCCTGTTTGTGATCGAAAGCGGGCTCGTTTCCGTGCGCATCACACGAAAGCTGCCTCAAAAGGCCGAGGCAGTGGAGTTCGAGGTCATCAAAGGAAGATACGAGTTCATCGGTGAGAAATCGCTCATGTTCGGCATCCCACGCACGGCTACATGCATCGCCATGTGCGCTTGCAGCGTGCTAATCCTCTCGTACGAGAGCTACGAGCAAATTCTCAAGGAATTCCCAGACTATCGCGAGAAGAACATGCGCGAGTGGATTTTCACACGAGGCATGGCCAAGCCGCTCAATCTTGACAGCGCAAACGCTGACGAGGTCGTGTCATCTCCAACTAGAGACTAGCAACATTGTATGCTGAGATCGTGTAACGAAATTAAATACGCTCTGCTTTCGGACTTGGTGCCCATTGAAACGGCCTAAAAACGACTGTTAGAGCTGCTTCACACTTTGCACACGGCCGTTGCCCAGGCGAATACATGCTGGCGCGCACGGCTGCAAGGTCTCGTACGCGAAGCCGGGCCATCAGTGGCGTCTTTCCGCAATCGATTCGCGGTGGCGATGAGAACCCGGCGGAGAAGGAGATTCTGCGCAATGTCAAGTTCGGACTCGCTCGCATCCGTCTCAATTCCAAGCGGAATCTGGCGCTGTCGAGACGCAATCTCTTGCTCTCTGGCGCTTTCAACCGCGTCCAGGATGCATCGTCTGCAAAACCCAGGACCGCTAGCCGGCCATACAAGATCGGATGCCAAGTGGTGCAGCTATGCTATCGATTGTATGTTCTCCTGCGGATCAGCGTCGCGTTCGTGTGGAACGCGATCGAGCTGATTGAATCCGTCTACGTCGCTTTCACAGTGCCGCTCCGCATTGGTTTCTTCTACGACCCGTGGAACGACCGGGAAAGCAAGCAGACTTGGACTCATGTGCTCACTTTGTTTGCTGCTATGGACAGCGGCTGCTTCTGGATCCGCTTGTGGTTGTCGCGGAAAGAATTGAGAGCAGTAGTGCGTAAAGTGCTGGTGCTGTTCTGCGTCCGAGTCGCCGAGTACATCCCGCGAGAGTCGTCTGTACTGCACGCACTGCGAGCGTCCATTATTGGCGATGAGCTGTCGTTCCGGTCAGGCCGTTGGAGTGGCAGCTCAGCACGTGGCGACCGCGTTGCGCCACATGACGCCGTCCCGTTGCGACGCAAAGGCTCAAACAGCCGACGATCGCACCAGCAGCAGATTCCAATGTCATTGAAGACCTTCGCGGCTGTACTCTGTTGCATTCCGTGGGAACTGACCGTGGCTTTCCATAATGTCAATCTCCTGCATGTCATGTGCGTCATGTATTTCCCTCACGCGCTCTGGACCATTCGAAGCGGCTTCTCCACTGGAGTTCTGGACCAGTTCCGCAGCTCAAAGTCGGTCCAGTTACTCTCGTTTTGCACAGTCGGAACGATAGGATTTCTCTTCGTGACTGGCATGTACATAGCACATCTCGCAGCGAGTGGCTACATGTTCCTAGCGCATTGCGAATGTGGCCTCGATTTCAGCCATTGCGTTGATCGTCCCTTGCCTCGAGCTTGGGTGCTTAAGGATCATCTGGAGCACGGCACGACATGGCGGCAATACGTGCGTGCGCTCTATTGGGGCTGCAAGACTGTCACGACTCTCGGACAGGGCGACATCGTACCAGCGACCAATAAAGAGACGGTGTACCGCATTGTCGTGCAGTTCGCGAGCGGACTTTGGGCCACAGCTATCCTAACAGCATACTCGTTCCATTTCAGCCACAAGGATATTGATATGAACAAGAACATTGCGACAAGACACGAACAGACCATCAAGGTACCTTTGCTACTGAGAAATTGCCGAGTAAGGTTGAAGTCCTAGCAATAATTTTTGCTCTGTAGTTGCTGGCATCTCGCAAATTGTCAATCCAGCTGCAAGCCAAAGTCCGGACGTACTTCCATTATATGCAGCGCACTCGGAATGGCATTGAAGAAGAGCTTGTCCTTTTAAATTTGCCCTTTCATTATCGCACACAATGCAATAACTATATCCGGTACCGATCATTTAAACGGGTAGGACGGCACGTCGCTTTCAATTGATATGTCTTGCGCTAAATATCAATGTCCAAATGCTGCAGATCCGCATGTTTCGCGACCAACAAGGCGCATTTCTTCGGACCATTTTGAGCTTACTGGAGAGGGACTACTTCCCTCCAAAAGAGTATGTCCTTCACGTGGGGGAGCGTGAAGATATGTTTGTTGTTGCGCGAGGAGAACTTCGCATTCTTGATGCAAAGCTGCAGACCAAAGGACAACTCACAAAAGGAAACTCGTACGCTGACTATGCGCTGTTTGAAGACCATTTCTCCAAGAACAACCTGCTCGCTGATACATTCTGCGAGCTCTGGTTCCTCTCGCGTCGCTCGTTCCACTGTGCACTGCGAAAACATTATTCCAAGCTCATGTACGCATCCATTCTATCAGCAGGCCATTCCATGCCAAACTCTGGTACTGGTGGCGGCGACAGAACAGCGTCAAGTGTATTTACAGGCGTTTGGCGAAGGGACTCGGTGTCAGCCATGGCAACACACGCCAAACTCCGAAACGTAGTGAGCCGAAGCTCCGTGATCGCGAACAAAATGGTTCAAAAGCTATCGCGAGATGCATCAGCATATGCCAAGAAGATTCCAGCCTGGCGACAACGCAACTCACGCTTTCAAAGCGTTTGGGCGCGCATCAAGTGCTGCCTCATGATCGTTCTTCTCGTGGAGGTGCCACATCAAATTGCGTATCACCGAGGGTTTGGCCTGCTGAACAATTCAGCCCAGAATACTGGCGCTCTGCCATTTTCGATCCAACAAATGTTGTTCGTGTTCACGACACTTATCGAGATCTTCTTCTATTTCGACTTGTACTTTCGAGCGCGTTGCTTTTCGCGGCTCGCAGTGCTTGAGAACGACAGCTCCGACTCTCAAACTCGAGATAGCTCGCTCGCCTTGATCCACGAGAAATCCGCTATCTTTCGCCATTTTCTGGAGAACGAGGCCAGTTGGATCGACTTGCTTGAAGTCGCTCCATTGGCGTTGATTTGGGATATCATCCCAAAACAATCCATCAACGAAGACGCGATCTTCTGGGTGCGATTTGTGCGGCTGTTGCGACTGGTTCGTGTGCGCAAGCTGCGATCGCACTTGCGTTCTATCATGATCGAGAAAGGAATGGCGTTGCATCGACGGCTTACCGTGTACATCGTCCTAGGCATTTGCTGGATTTCTCACCTTGCAGCGTGTTTATTTTTTATTTCAGCAGACCGACACGGATTTCGAGGCGGGCTGCCTGTCAATGGAGTGGCTGTCGGCTCGATCAATGATGACTTGTGCCTTGAGCATGCGAGCGTCTATGACAACTGTACGTGGTATATCCGTGACCGCAGTAAGTTTAATATCGACGCACCGATCTTGAGATCCTTGCACTGGAGCATTGTCTTGCTTTCGACTGTGGGCTATGGCGACATTCTCTCATTTTCAACGATTGAATGTGTGATTGGGGCGATCTGGATCTTCGTTGGAGCCAATATTTGCTACTTCACAGGCAGCGCTGTGTCCAGTGTCGTCTCGCAGATCAATATCTTGTCGACAATCCGTCGAGAACGCGTGGAAAAAATAAATCTGGCTTTAATGGCCATGGTCAACGTATCAGAAAAGACCAAACAGACCATCCGCAGCTATTACCAGACGAAATGGAAGCTCAATGGCAGCGTCGTCCATGATGAAGATCTCTTGAGATATCTTCCTCGTACAATTCAGCGCGAAGTGTACACAGCGATGTATTTGGATGACTTGCGCTGCTGCTCTCTGTTTGTTGATTATTCGGACGAATTGCTTCGCAGCCTTGCTCTGATTGTGCGGTGCCAGATCTTCCTGAAAAATATCATCGTTGTCCGGGATGGTCACTTGGCAAGTGATTTTTTTGTGATTCAAAGCGGAGAAGCTGAGAGATTGTTGTCTCCATTTCGTTCGTTCGCGCCTCAGCAGGCAATAAAGGCTCGGCCTGCACACCATACAAAGCTGCTCAATATATATTCCGGTGGACGAGCGTCGACATCACGCAGCAGAGGAAGTGTTTCCAGCCAACGTAGTGAAACAATAACGGAATTGCAACACGGCCCCGCGTCGTCTCTTTCGAGAAAATCCATACGGAGGTCTTCATCTGCATCTTTCATGTTCAGTAAAATATCGAGTGGTCGTAAAATACTCGCTCGACTGGCCTCAAACTCTTCTCAGATCGCAAACGCATCCAGTCGGACCCGGACATCTACTGAAATCCGTTCCGGTCGACATTCGTCAATCGAGCTTGGAGACCGTCTCGGCAAGATTATCCGCCTTTCATCTCTCGCCCAAGTTATCAATATGGTAGGCGATAATAACTCACTTAAGGATCCGACGCCGACTGCGCATATTCCTGTGAATATTCTAAGAAAGCAAGACTTCTTTGGTGAAGAGAGTATCACTTCACATGCAAGCCATCCAGAATTATATCACTTCAGTGTTCGGACGCTCTCGACATTGCAAGTAGCGGTTATTCGACGCGACCAGATGCTGAATTTACTTTCAAATCGATTTCCAAGTCAGTTTGCTCAACTTGTAGCTCGACGAAAGCAGCATACCAAGGGCACTCAGACTCTGCTGAATACTGTGCAAGCGAACATGTCAAACATGAGCAAGATCAAGAAAATGCTCGATATCTCTGCGTCATTGTACGTTGATAGCAGCAAGATGAACGCAGAAACGCTAGGTGCTCGAATTTGCGATCCTGAGAAACCGTTTGCGCGTTGGTGGCACCGCACAATCAGCTTGATCCTGATTTACAATTTTTACCAGATCATTTTCCGGATCGCGTTTCTCCCAAATCCGACCGACTCGACAATGCTGTGGCTTACTGTGATCGATTACGTGTGTGATTTTCTGCTGTACGTTGACATTGGGCTCAAATGGAACTGGCTCGGGTATATCCAATATGATGAGAAGGTTGTTGACCAAAACGCGATTCGTGAACGCTATCGTGAAAACTGGCTGCAGTGGGATTGCTGGAGTATGGTGCCGCTGTTCTACTTTGGAGACCATTTTTACATGACGCTGTCGCGTCTACCGCGGTTGCTTCGCAGTCCTCAACTGCTCACATTGCTAAATGAGATCCACACTGGAATCCAAGAACATTTCCTCCGCCGAAGCACTAAGCTGTCCTGTGTCTTCGACCTTGTTCGGTTCGTTCTCATCTTTCTCTCTACTGCCCACTACGTTGGCAGTGGGTATTATTTAATAGGGCGGCTGCAGCTCGAGTCTGGGATCACCCATCAAAGCTGGATTAACAATGACTTCGTTCTTGCGCAGTACCCAGATCACGTCGCAGTTCATTACATGCGGGCCATGTACTGGTGTCTCTCAACGGTAAGTCGGCATCTGTGGAGAATTGACTGCAATAGAACTGTGTCTTTAACCTTCTTGCCCACAGTTCACTGTCGACTGCTTCGGAGACGTTGTTGCCTATAACTTTGCAGAAGTGTTCTATGCTGGCATGACTTGCATCATTGGCTGGGTCTTCATTGGCCAAGTTATTGGCCAGATCAATTTACTCATGCTCGCTCTAGACAAAGACACAAAGGAGCAGCAAGGTCTTGTCGAGGATTTCGACCAATACGCCAGACAACGGTCGCTCCCGGAACATTTGCGGCAGCGTGCCATGGACAGCATGGCGTACAAGTCCGAGTGCTTTCTCGAGCTGACTGTTGGTAGCACCTTTGATACGCTTCCGAATGCTCTTAAGACTCACTTGTATGCCGAGTTATACGGATCGTATCTAGACCAATTGCCGGAGTTTCGTCTACTGAGTCGCGCGCAGTTGGAAGCTGTGGCGAATGCGCTGTACTTGGAGATCTATTTGCATGGCGATATCATTTACGAGTCTGGGAGAGTGGGGGCCCGGATGTTTATCATGAAAGAAGGCTGTGCCGAGTTGTATGGGCCCCATTCACGAGCGGTCTATGCTGTCATACGCAACGGCGATGTGTTTGGTGAATTTGCGTTCTTCCTGCCGGGCGCGAGACGTGTGGCATCAGCGCGGGCAGCTAAAAGTTGCCAAGTTTTGCAGCTTGATCGGCGGAAATGGAACGCGCTCTGGCCACATCACGTGCGATTGAGCGTCGAGAAGCTCATGCTGCCGCTCATCAAGCTTCGATACCAACAGACGACGAGATCGTACATGAATATCGCCAAAAACATTTACATCAAAAATGACATCGGCACGATCATATCGCCGAGTCGAGTGGGATCCATCGTAATGCCTGCCTCAGTGCGATCTCTTACCAGTCGGCGCGCTTCACTTGTACTATCAGCCAACACGAAGCTCGGAACGCTGTCACTGGCGGCTGGGAGCCCGTCAGCCAATTCAATTGTACCGCCAGATCAATCGACTCTCAATGATAATGCATCGAGTCGTCGATTTTCTCTGCCAGTTCGTCCGATTTTCAGGCGATCAAAGTCTGTGACATCAACCAAGTCGTTCAACCCATTCAAATCCAAGACAGCGTCACCCAATCAGTGGATTAAAAAGAGACAAGTCTCGTTTCCGCCAGTTAGACGGCGTTCACTAGAAGAGGTCAAAGAAGCAACCACTTCATCAGTACGGCAGCCGCTCCAAGACAAGATGGAGCTGGAGAGCATATCCGAAAGCACAAAAGACTCATCGGCTGAACAATTTCGTGGCCTTTCGTCTGTTTCCGAGTCGCAATGGGGTCGACATTTCAAGCGTCTTCAAGCTCTACAGATATTCCACGCTGATTGGGCTCGTGTAGAAAATTGCTTGAGCGGATCCAATGAGCTCAACCATTATCGTCGATCCTCCATCGGAATCTTCCCATCGTATTATGACACTACAAGGTTTGGGATGGCAATTCCTCCCACCAAGACAACGGCTCAAGTCCGGAGGCACACGATGCATCTGAATTCCAGAGAGCTGCATGATATGATTCTTCAGCAGCATATCATCCAGAAACAAGATCCAAACAAGCTCAGCTTGCATAACCCAGCTCCACCCGTGGTAGCATCGCTTGAAAAACAGCAATCTGGTTCTAGTATTGATGCTGGCAGAGGTATTCGTTGGCCAACTATGAAGCAGACAGCCAAGGTGGCTCCGATTCCTTCGCCTTCGTATCAGAGTGTGGTCGTCCTCCCATCACCTCTTTCCCCCATGTTTTTGGAAAACTCGACGTTTCGGCATTATTGGGACGGGATCATGCTCTTTGTCACGCTGTTCTACGTTATCATCATTCCGTTTCGCGCCAGCTTTCTCCTGCAATACTATCATGCTGAAAGCCATCACCTGGCCATCGCTCTGTCATTTGCGGCTGAGTACCTATTGACGGACCTGGTTTGCATTGCCGATTTCATCTTGAAGTGCAAATACTTTGCGATCCAACAAGATGGAGAAACGATCTCCGACGCTGCTTCGATAGCCAAGCAGTACTGGATGGCCGGGTCGTATTTCCTGGATGTCGTCTCCATGTTTCCGATCGAGCTCGTGCTCTTTCTGGCCTTCCACGCTAATCCGCACAGGATCACTCTGCTCATGGATCCACGCGCGGCGCCGTCGCCAATGGGGAAGAATACATATACAGTGTGGCATATCCTCGCTATCGGCCGCTTGAATCGGTTTCTTCGAGGAGTGCACCTGCATGCCTTGCTGAACAATGTCCGTCGATTCATCATGTACGACCTCAAGTTTGAGTGGTTCCAGCCGTCCCACTTTGATATCGTGTGTCTCGCTATTGACTTTGCAATGGGGACCCACTGGATCGCGTGCTTCTTTTACGGCGTCGCGTTCATGACGTTCGAGGAAAATGAACCATCCTGGCTCACGGAGCCCGGTATGCTCTTGTTCGAAGGCGCATCGTCGTTTGCCCAAGTCACTGCCGTGCCGTGGAATGTCGCGTACGTGCGCTCTTTGCACTTCAGCATTGGCGCTATTACGACTGTGTGCTATGGCGATATCCTGCCCATGAATGCCACTGAGACGCTCGCGACTCTGATCGTGATCGTGCTCTCTGTGGCGCTCTTCAGCATGCTTTCGGGCGGCTTTTTCAAGTTCTTTGAGCACCAGTTCGGTCGACGCGCGGACTACGAAGAGATGGTCGCTCAGCTTGGCAACTACATGGTCTTTCACCAGTTCCCGGCACGGACTTGGAAGCAGATGCAGGTTTACTTTGCGCTGTCGTGGCAAGAAAGCAAGGGCATGCAGGAGAGCCAAATGCTGCGCGGAGTGACGACTGGAGTTCGCCAGGATATCGCGCTCCATGTGCACGCCAATCTGATGAAGCACGTCAAGTTATTCACACTCTGCGACGAGCGGTTCGCCAAGGCCATCATCGCGGCACTCACTCATGAGCTCTTCGTGCGCAACGACGTCGTGATCCAGCGCGGAGACAAAGGGCGGAGCCTGTATATCATTGAAAGTGGGCTTGTGTCCGTCAGCATCATGCGCACAGTGCCAAACAACTCAGCGCCAGCAACTGAGGCAGCTGCTGTGGCAGGCGCAGAGACAGAGGTGGCGCCACTAGTACCAGTAGAAACCCCAGCATCGATTCCACCCAAACGTCCAAGCATTGCAAAGCGAGCTGTGCGTCGGAAGACAGGCATGGGCGGCGCAATCACAGCAGCGAATCGCGTGCGCCTTGCAGTCATGGCGGCGTCTACCATCGCGTACCAGGTGCAGACGTGCGAGATCTCGCACAACAAGCGCAAGATCGCTGCGACCAAGCAGGTAGAGGAGAAGTATGTCAAGGGCCCGTACGACTACTTCGGCGAGCGGTCGTTGCTATTCGCGACGCCGCAGCACGCAACCTGCGTGGCGCTTTGTGTCTGCAGCCTCTTCGTGCTCAGCAGCACCAGCTTCGAGGACATCTTGGAGGAGTTCCCGGCCTACCGCTGCCTCACGATGCGCGCCTGGGTCATGAACCGCCAGAAGGGGGAAACCAGTGCTAGTGGGTTATAAGTTTTGCGGCTTACTGTACTATCATCGAAATATATTGCGTGTCGCTGTACATACAATCCCAAAAGCGTTTAGGTGAATTAGTTTTATGCATTCCCTGAATACTGGCCTCTACTTTATGCGAATGTGATTGGTTGTAAAGGTCAGTCATCATCCAATCAGAGAGACTGAATGAGAACCTGCAACTGTTAATACCACCAATAAAATTAAGCTGAATCTGAGAAGACAGAGATCTTCAACGCTGGTTGTCTCATGCTCTCGTCCTTTGACCTAATTAATTAATGTTCACACAACGCCGTTTCAGACCAGTGATTGCTCTCATAGTGATTGTAGACCAATAACTCACGCGACAGCGGTTCAAACGCAGCATTTCGCCTCTCGGGTCACCTCTGAACACTGAGTCTCCAGTCATGTGAACTTAAAGACCACATCCGGTCTTGCCCTTTCACAGCCACGAGTCCATCCACGTTGAAGTGCTCACACGTCGCATACGCACTTGACTTTACATTTCAGATATTCAGATTTGAAGTGAGAGGAGAAGCTGACGCCAGCCATTGTCTGGAACCGCCGCTGCCGAGCCGAGACATGCACGCTGTGCACTTGATTCATTGGCTCTGTGCTCTGAGCGGTCGTTACAAACGGCATTTTCTGGAAGCCTTCCACGCATTGCGACGCTTCAGGTCTCGAACTGACGCTAAACGGCATCTTTCCGACACGGTCGTTCGGGTGCGTGGCTGAGCTCCGGCTTCTGGCCGCTGATGATTCCATAGCACCGAGTCCAGTTCAGCTCATTTCCCAATCCGCTTTACTCCCAGTCAGTTGGATTCCAAGGAGAAGATGCTCTTCTCGACTCTGCTCGTGGCCGCTTGCGCTTTGATGCCCGAGGTGAGAGCTACAGCAAGCAGAAGCGGCGCTGGAACCGTGAGCGCAGCCGGCAGCTCAGGCTCTGCCTCTGCTTCGGCTTCTGCCTCGGCCTCATCGTCCACGGCGACCACCACGACCACGACAATCAGCGCCGCGAACAACATCTTGGACGAGCTCGAGACCAAGCAGTACTGGGACGAGTACCACATGAAGCCCGTTCGTGTGGTACACGCGCGTGTGCAGAGCGACACGCCCATGCTCGTGGACGGCCAGTTCGTCTCGAGCTACGGCAAGGGCGATCTTGCGGCCGGATATCTCTCAGCCATGGACACGGTGAACACGGCCAGCGTCGAAGGCGCGCTCATGTACGTCCAGGCCGAGGGCATCAACTACAACTCACGGTCAGCCGAGAACCGCTGCGTGCGCAAGACCAAGATGACCAACATCGTGTTCTATGAGATTCTCATCGCGCAGACGAACGAGACCATCGCGCAGTTCCAGAGCAAGTGGGAGGCACCCGAGTACGGACCCATGATCCCCATGGACAGCGGTCGCTGCACGCCGCTCGATAGAGATGAACTGCCAGTCGAGTGCTACCAGTTCAACGGTGAGAACGAGCAGCCCAATGTTGGTCCATTCGTTGGAGGCGGCAGCAAGACAGACGATGTGCGTGCTCCGTACCCGGGCAACTACTGGTTCTCATTCCCCAACACGTGCCCGACAGAAGCGTGGGCTAACAAGACAGCGGCCTGCCGCAATGAGACGCGCAAGGGCTTGTGCTCGGTTGGAGACGGACCGGACGGCGTTGAGTGCACGTTCGCATACAACATTCTCGGCTGGGTGCCTATCGACGACGTGGTCGGCATTACGTCGATCGTAAACAACGCCACGGGCGAGCCGTTCGCCAACTTTACGCAGTGGTGCAACGCAAGCGACAGCAACATCGAGTTCGAAGGCAGCGACACGACCGGCGAGATGACTGACGGCCTCAAATTCTGGAGCGACCCGACCAACAAGTCAGCCAATGCTCTGCGCGCGCAGAAGGTGCTTGATACCTACGCCGCGCTGCTGACCAGCCAGTCCTCGTCGCAGATCAACTCGTCACTGATCGCCAGCTTCAAGTCGCTGCCGTCAATCGAAGCGCTTGAAGCCGTGAACCCTCCGTGCTACCGCTCGGTCGCTTCGTGTGGCTCCGGCTATGGCTGCAAGCGCGTTGGATACTCGCAGATCTGCACGCCATGCACGGAGGATGAGAACTGCACCACGATCGACGGCAGCTTCGTGTTCCCGAATCTGACCAAAGCATTTACGACGCTCTCGGACAACGAGACGTCGACGCCCAAATCTGTTCTCTATGGCAATGGCGACGGCTCGAGCTCCAACGGTTCTAACGGCACGGACGCCGGCGATGGCTCGCCTACCTCCGCTTCGGTGCGCACGAGCATCACGACGGCGGCTATCGCCCTATCGTCAGTCTTTGTGGTATTGCTTGCTCTTTAGACTCTCGTTCCTTTCCAACGTTGCTGTTTATCCTTCAATACGGTTGTCCCTCATCCATTCCATGGAGTTGACTGCTCTCAGGACTCAGATTCTCCATCTGGTACATCATTGGCTGAAATTCAAGCAAAAGTAAGAAAACCCTCTCAGCAAATCGTTTTACTATAGAAAAATGTAAACTGAAAATACTCTACAGGACAATCTTTAAAGGTAACTGACCATGCTGGAAGTGGATTGGCTGAAGTGGTTACTCATCCATCCACAATACATCTATAATAACCAATTGTTTTGAGTCACACGAGCAACCAAGACTCGAATTGAAATTTCTGCCTCAAGACGTAAACCTGATTGTACCCTTTCTTCCACAAGTGCGCCATGCATGGAGAAGCGGTACGTTCCGTGTGACTGCAATCGAGAGGATCAGTCATACACCGCGCCCCTTCGCACTGCGTTGATCCCATACTACGCAAGAGGAGCCCAAATGATTTGGACTTTTATCCCACTTTTTGCGCTCGCCAGGTGCGCGACCTATCCTCTGCTCTGATACTGTACATGCACACATTCCAAAAGTGAGAACAAGGACAAGAGTGTGACTCGTGTCCTTCAGCGCGCACATTATTACGCATCACGAATGCACCACAAGGAAACGAAAAAATCCACATATCCGCTTTTCAACCAATCCGATTTCAAGAAACAAAAGCCGAAATCGAATTTCGCCATTGCTTCGACTCCCCGAGCCCTGATTGGCATCTTTCCCACTGGCAGCATGGCTCCGCTGCTATCTCAGCTCAATCCGCATTCTGCGTCCTCCAGCGCACTTACTCGCCTTTGTGCCCGGACAAACAGGCTCTATCAATATGAAGTTCTCTTACATTGCCGCCGCGCTGCTGATGGCGCTGGCCTCGCCTTTGGTGGCTGCCGCGACCTCCAGCTCAAGCAGTGCCGGTACGGTCTCAGCTGCTGGAAGCTCCGCATCAACTTCGACCTCAAGCTCTGGAGCTGTGAACTCGGGCTTTATGGCCACGCTCACCAAGACCATCAAGAACTCGGACAGCTACCACTTCTCGCCGGTGCACGTCGTGCATGCGCGTGTGCAGAGCGATCGCCCGGTCTGGAACTCGGACCTGGAACGGTTCGTGTCCACATACTACGACGACTCAACTGAGGCTTACCGCGCTCTGATGGACACGGTCAACACGGCTTCTGTGGAAGGCGCACTCATGTACGTGCAGGCTGAAGGCATCAACTACAATGAACGCTCGGACGACGAACGTTGCACGCGCAAGAACAGCATGACTTGGGTCGTGCTCTACGAACTCGCCATCACGCAGACCAACGAGACACTCGCGCTGTACCAGGACTCAGCTGACCAGAACGAGTACGGCGCCATGCTTCCTATGGATTCGGGCCGCTGCACGCCCACATCGGGTGACGATGTCTTCCCGGAGGCCTGCTATTACTTTAATGGCGACGATGGTCAGCCGGATGTTGGTCCGTTCGTTGGTGGCGAATCCAAGACCACTGACATTCGTGCCCCGTACCCAGACTGCATTTGGTACTCATTCCCCAACACGTGTCCGTTGCAGGTGTGGTCCAACAAGACCGATACGTGCCGTGAAGACACCCGCAAGGGCCTGTGCGACATCGACACCATGCCTGATGGAATCGAGTGCACCTTCGCTTACCGTGTGCTTGGCTACATGGCCATCGACGATCTGGTCGGCATCACCTCCATGGTCAGCAACGTCACGGGCGACTACTATGCCAACTTCTCTGAGTTCTGTGAAAATGGTGGCGTCGAGTTCCTCGGCACGACTGATGGTGTGTGGGAGGAGTCGATCGACTTCTGGCTCGACCCTCAGAACGAGACGGCCAACTCGGAGCGTTCAGAGAAGCTGATCGCCTTGTACAACAACATGACCAGCGGTGGCTTCACGTCGACCCAGATCTCGTCGGACATTGTCGCTCACTTCATTGAACTGCCTACGATTGAAGAGCTCGTGGAAGAGAACCCGCCGTGCTACAAGAACGTCGAGAAGTGTAACACGGACGCCGGTTGCATGCGTGAAAAGTACGGCCAGCTCTGTACGGTCTGCACTGAAGCCAACTCAAGCTGCATTGCGCCGCCGTCGAGTTGGACGTTCCCGACGCTGACCAAGGCTGTGGGCTCGAGCGGTGGCACCGGCACTGCTGGCAGCTCGTCTTCGGACGGCTCGGCTGGCACGTCCGGCTCGTCCACCACTACTAGCGCAGCTTCGGTTTTGACGCCCGTGCTCGCGCTTACGTCTTGTCTGGCTCTGGTTATCTCCTTGCTCAACTAGAGACGTGCACCTATTAGATAATGTTTCTACATACGTCTCAATCGGGCTCATACTTTCGGCTGCAACGAAAAGATGAAATGGCTCGCGTTCCCTTTCACGCAACAACCAATTCGTTGCGATTTCTATCTGTACAAAATGAACCACTTGTTTTCGCCTTCTTGCGGTCTTTCTCTTGTGTGCACTGTACGTGATGTAGGGCAGTGAATGCATCGTCAAGCATGTCATGTGCGTGGTAAGTGTGCTTGCTACTGAATGTTCAGATGTACACAGAATCAGCCCAGACTTGTCAATTTCAGTAAATGTAGAATCTGATAACATTCGTGTTTATGTGGACCACGTTATGCAGTGAAAAATGTAGTGGTGGCTGAACCTAAATTTCGGGTTTTAGCTCTTCACTCTCCTTGTCTGTCCGTCCCCCTATGGCTGCCCGGCTTAAGGTGTGACGGCTGCTTGCGTCCTGCCGCAGCGGCGGTGAAATCTCCTTACATAATGGCGTGTCCTGCACCACGTGTGGTGCCTAAACACTCATCGTTTTGCTGTAAACTGCTCCGTACAGACTGTTACCCCCGTCTCGCTTGAGAACGTGAACCAAGAGCTCAATGTAAGCCTCTTTAGAAAGCACGCAGCCTGTTGCTGGCAGAGCGCTCAAGGGGGGAGCGACAGTGAGCTAACCGAAGTGTGTACTGTAGTCAATCGTCACTAAAATGGATCAAGTTGAAAAGAAAGTGGCAGAGACGTCGCTGGATGGCCCCGTCGGCGGCGTGGAGCTACGCGAGTACCAGCAGAAACTGCTAGCTCAACTGCGCCAGATCCGAGGTGATTGCTAGCACGACTATGTGGTGTCGGACGTCCTGCTGAAGAAGTGTTTCATTGACGCCATCGCTTCTGTTCGTAGACACCATGAAAGCTGAGGGCTCCTCGATCGACCAGCTGCGCAAGGAACGCGATGCGGCTCTCGCCGAGCGCGATGCGCTGCAGAAGCAGGTTGCCAAGTTAAATTATCGCGTGCAGCATATCAAGCAGCACGTGCCTGTGCCCACCCACATGGACTAAATCTTCCTCATCAAATCATGCATTTCATTCATGCATGGACGCAGGCATTTCGTTCCCTAGTACCATTGTTCCTCAGTAATGCGATATCACATCCTGCGCCCTCCCCCATCTTCAAGATTTTCTGGTTTTCCTGATTTATCAATGATCGCAGGTTTTCTATGCTTGTACCGTACCGTAGTCGTTCATTTAAAGTTCGTTTCCTTTGTGAGCGGCCATTTTGTGCGTCCAAAATGGCTCGAGAGGCGCTGCTGCGAGACGCGCTGCCGGGCGATTCGGCTGCCACCATGGAGAGCACGGGAGAAGCAGCCGGCTCCTCCTCGGTGCAGATTCTACCTCCGCTGATTTCCGTGGCCGTGCGCGAAGGACCGGCGACACTGCCGGTCCCCGCGAGCGAGAAAGAGGCACGTCTTCTTTCCCAACTGCTGTTGCTCTTCAGCGCCAAGCGTGCATCCTCGACAGCCGTGAGTGATCCAGAGTCTGCCGCCGCCAATACAAAAGTGCTGATTCAGCAGTTCCTCGCTCTGCCAGAAGCTTCGCAGAAGAAGCTCGCGCAATCGCTGTTCGTGATCCCGACCACGCTCATTGACAACTTTGCCTCGGTGTTGCAGTTTTACATGCGCGTGATCATCGAGGCACACGCTCGCTCCCATGAGTCTTTCAATGAGCTGGAAGCCATACGCGCAGCGCAATCTGTAGACAAGGACCTGCGCATGAGTGAGGACAAGAATACCGATCAAAGAGAAGCCATGCCATGCAGTTGGGCTCGCAACGGACACGTGCTGTGCGTTTCATACGAACAAGGTGACAGTGTGCAGGAAGAAACTAATGGGAGTAGCTCTTCAACCAACAGCACCAGCTTCCAGTTCCCACTGGAGTTTCATACCTGCCTAATCGAGACCTATGGCAGTGTCAAGCGAAGCAAGTGCGAGGAAGTATGGCATGGTGACCACATGGCCTACCGCTGCCGCACGTGTGGTTTATCAGACTCTAGCTGCATGTGTCTAGCGTGTTTTGACCCTGAAGACCACGAAGGCCATGATTTTCGCGTGTATCGGTGCTCCTCGGGTGGTTGTTGTGACTGTGGAGACCCTTTGGCCTGGAAACCGGAAGGATTTTGCAAGAGACACCGTGCGCAGAATGAAAACGACGATCAACTGCAGCGCAAGATGCAGATGGGAGGCGTTGAAAGGGAGATCGTTACGCTACTCGTACGACGTGCAGTCTCATTTTGCGTCAACGTCATGCGGGAAGTTTATTTGTTCTGTCTTCGCCCAAGTAGTGCATCCGAAAATGGCGACCAAAGCTCACTCCCCATGCGAAAGTTGCCGAAGACTGGCCGAAAGCGCAGTAGTTTCCCGACCGTGATCCAAGTGCATCTGGATCGACTGCAGCAGACGTTGACATGGCTTCAAATGTTGTCAGTGAGTTGCGTCCGTTACAGAGATATCCTCTCGCAGATCTTTTTCGAGCAATTGCCTGTAGATTTTAGGCTCGATCCTGCTGCATCAGTGGAAGAAAGAGATCCTTCAGTCAATCAATCGAGTAGCCTTACGGATCGCAAGACATCCGATAATGAAAGCGATGACCAAAACGATGAAGACCAGTCGTCGGGCCATCATGTGGAAATTCCAAGATTGCTGATATTGGACGTGTTTTTGAAAGCAGGAATTTTGCTTCCAGTGGAGATATGTGATGTGCTAGGTGTTCTGTACTTGAAATTGCTTTTTGAGCATTCTTTCAAGCAGCAATACACTTGCCACTTTGTCGACTGGTATCCTTTTTTTATTGAACTCTATCTTAAAGCCAGTGAGGAAAACAACGATGATGGTATGCGCAATCTCTCGCGCTTTATTGACCGGCTATTTTGCCAGCTGTTTCATAGTACAGCGCAACTAGAAGAGCTCGAGCAAGTTTTCGCACTACGTCAAGTAACACCACGGGTTCGTCAACACGTACAAGTTCAAATGGAATTTTTGGGAGAGACGTCGTCTTCGTGTGTGGAGTGGCTTATTGTGTTTCTATTAGACAAGTTAAATGGACTTTTCAAGAGTACGATTCGCGTAGAAAATATTCCAACCAAGAAGCGGCGGCGAAAACAAGGCAGCATTAGTGAAAATTCCGGTGCCCAATATGTGCAATCTATCAAGGTCGTTGATTGCGGTCGAAATGTATTCAAAAAGCGTATTTATGCGCGCTTGTGCTCGGATCTGCGGACACTATTGGTCCACCCTCGGCTCGCATCAAAAGCGCTGCTGAATTCATTCGCCTACGTTGATGGTGAATACGTGCTTCTGCAAAAGTCGGTTTATGGGCAATTGATTGAAACATTTCAAGTTCTGCAGCAAATGGATTTGCAACAACGTCACTTGGGCCAGCATGTGGAGTACGAATCGCAGAACTGGACATTTGCGTTTGTGGTTGATTATGAATTGAATATGCTTTTCAGTGCATTCTTGAGCAGCATCCCATTTTTTTTTTCCAGAAAAGACTGGATCGAAGGTGAACTAATGAACCGCCCAGCGCCATTCAACATGCTTGAATCGGATATGTTTGACCCATTAAGTATGGCCAGCACAATTTTGCAACCCTTGAAAGATGTTTTAAATAAGTGGGTTCAAAATAATGGGTTTCCCGAATGGCGCCCCGACTTTGATGAAGAATCAAGCTCTCTCTCTCAGTTGGAGTTCGGGCAACAGGAAAAAGCCCACCTCATGGACTACTACGAACAATCAGATTCAATTTCTGGTAGTGCGAACAAAAAGAGTTTTCATTTGCCACTTCATCATATGTATGCTGCAACGATTCATGCTATATGCACTGCAGTTCAGCCAAGGACACTGAATGATTGGTGCACATTGCTAGGTTTGGCTCCAGTTGGATCTCTTGAAGATTGCACCACAGTTACGGATGCGAATTCATTACCAGACTTAAGCTTTCTCTGCAACCTGGTACAGCATCCGCTGCGTGTTTGCTTGTTTACTCGTGAGGTTAAAACAGGTCTCTGGGTGCGCAACGGCAACGTCATGTGGCAGCAGCTGATTCATTATTATTCAAAGCACTGGAGATTCTATGGACTTCACTCGGATTTGTTCCTGTGCCAGTTGGGCGCCCTGTACCTACCGACTGGAAGCTTTACTCGTATGCTGTTGGAGCAATATCCATTTGATTTTCGTTCTTCGAGAGTGTTTACTACGAAGTATCGATTTGTTGATGTCGAACGAGTTGGTGCTGAACGAAATGAAGCTCATGATACTGAAAATAGTACTGATGAAGCGTTGAACAGACAATCTAGACATGAACTCGATATGGCTGAAGAAATTCTTCGGCTACTTTTGCAAATACTTCTTGCGCCAGTGAAATTAATATCCGCAACTTCTTCAATGGCTCATTCTACGTGGCTCTTGGAGCGAGAAATGATGCATTGGTTGAGTCTTGGTTCCTTCTCGCGAAGCGAAGTGATAATGCGGATGGATATGAAACTCGTGGAGCAAGTTAAACAGCAAACGAAACATCCATGGCATAATCTAGAGGAGGAAGAGATTATGAATAACGTGTTGGAAAATGTTGGCATCTATGAGGATCCGTCTGTGTCGCGTGGTGGCGCGCCTAACATTGGAGTCAACAATTTACTGGGGTATGGATTGAAGATGAGTGGTACCTGGAAATTGAAGCCAGAACTCTGGACATGCATTTCACCGTTCTTTGAATGTTTTACACCCTCCGAAGCGCAACAAAGCGAACAAAACGTACGCAAAAACCTACCAAAGACTTCACCATCCACATCACTAAGAGCACTACTATCATGCCCCGATGACTGCAGTGAGATTATCCAGTTGCGCTATCAGTTAGCTGAGAAAATGCTCAACTCAACCTATTTGTTTGGCGTAGTGTTTGTTGTAATTAACAATTGGAAACTTGAAGCACTACACAAGAGTGCACATCCCGGAAAAGCCTTCAGTCCAAGCGTAACGAGCGAGAACCTGATCATTGCTGCTTTATCGTGTTTGTTAGTTGGTGTCCAGACATCTGAATCAAAGCTAACAGATGATGAGAGTGCGAAATCACGAATCTACGTAGGAGATCACGGTGGGCCAAATGATAGTCGCATGACAGTGAAGAATATGGCAGTGTGCTATAGCGAAGAAAACGATTCAACTTTTTTCGCAAAGTTTTGCACTTCAATTCAAACTGAAACTGGAGAAGACGGAAAAAGTTTGCTGTCATTAGTCCAAGATCTGCTGGTATGCCAACAGAGCTTATCACCTGATATCAAAAATCTTGCCAAGATGATTCTCGACGAATCAGAAAAGAAATCGAAGCTTTGTCAGACCCTTATTACCGAGAAACGGCGACAGCAATTAGAAACAGCCCAGCAACAAGGAGACGGACCTGATGATCGCACGTCTAGTGATTCTCTGAATGAAGGTAGCGATGAACAGGCTAACAAGGCGAAAGAAATGATGCGTCGCCGTCAGCAGATGATACTGGAAAAAATGCGTTCTCAGCAAATGCAGTTCTTATCGTCGACAGGCGCAAATTCCTGTGAGCCAACACAGGGCATGTCTGATACAACGGAGGAGCTTGGTGATGGTGAAAACGATGAACTGGAGGAGGAAGAAGAGGAAGAAGATGAGTGGGGCTTCCCGACTGGGCAAGTGGACATTAATTTATACTTGGACCATGTGACCTCAGCGATTGCTCAAACATGCGAAAGGGAAAAGAAAATGCGCGACCACAAGAAGAGACCGCGTCGCAGTACTAGTTCAAGCTTTGGAGACGCGTTGACGTTGAGTGATCTAAGTCACGAACCAAGTGGATACGATAGCTTTGGTGATGAAGCTCAAGATGAAGAGCAAGAATGTGGTCTATGTCGATTACCCTGTGATCATCACTCATCAGAATCGTCGTTTGGTTTTGTGGCCATGTCTCTTCCTACGAAAATCACACAGAGAATTGATGATGTCAGCCTTCGTTGCAATGAATTACCGACATTTCAACTGCAATCACATGGTGAAGAAATTCTAACTGTGAAAATGTATGATTCAGTTGTCTGGAGCTGTGGTCATCCGGTACATCAGTCTTGTTTGGATGCATACCTGACTTCTTTATGGAAGCAAAATGCAGTTGCAAGTGTTAATACTGATGATCGTTTGCTGTGTGAACGGGATTTAGAGTTTCAGTGTCCAATTTGCCGGCGTTTATCAAATTGCTTGTTACCAAGTCTACCCTTCGCACGACAATCAGAACGAGCAAGCCTCTCTCTGGGATACGAATTTGAGGAAGAGTCTAAGGAGGAAGCTCAAGAGTTGGTGTTTTTGAATTGGCTCAATGCCCAAATTACATTTCCGGATGCAGTTACCGAAGCCAGACGAAGAACAAGGAGTATGTCACTCCTGCGTCTCCGTCTAAATTCTTCTCAGACCAAGAAAGAACGAGACGTTGACCTGGAGAATGGTGTGGACAGCTTTTCGCAGGGTATTATTCTTCGCTGTGTGCGAGCTGCTGAACAGTTGCCCTTGCTAATGTCAGGTCTTATCCAAAGTGAAAACGTAATTGACGAGCAGATCCAGTTAATGTCATCCACTTTTACCGAACGCGTTCCTTCGTGGCAGTTGCTGATGCGCAGTCTAGAAGTTCAAGTTGGAATTGTCGTGTGCGAAAGAGAAATGACAACAAACGTTGAGCAAATCGATAAGCAGCAACTTCAGTCGATGAGACGTCTAGCTGATGTGGTTGTTGCTGCCGCTGCAGTGTCCTTACGCTCAATGGCATGGGTAGTCACCGATGTACCCCATGGAAAACGATTTGACGTTGTGTTAAGCAAACTGAATAGTATTCTCTTTGGCCACCAAGTTTTGTTCGAAGACGACGATGACAGCCCTTTCGATGAGGCTGGCGAGAGTGAACAACGTAATTCACGATCGCATGGAAATCTCAGTTTGCTGTCGTCGCCTTTGATTTGCCATCCAAACTTATTCGCGATCTTCCTCATGCGCATGACCTGGCGGCGCAGCGTGCCGGCCGCGAATACTGAAATTTTTATTGAGCAACTGGTCTCAGAAGCATTTTTCCTAGTGCGACTACTTGTAACTGCTTTAATCCTGCAGTCACTTTGTTGCATTCAGCTGAGCGATGATACAAGCGATCCTGACACTGAAAGAAGAGAAGCTTCACGTGCATTTGAGACGAATGTTAGTGATTTTAGCAACGTGGATTCGTTGAAGGATGCATTTACATGGATTACGCAGGTCTTGGTTCGATCTCGATTATTGTCAGGTGGAAGCAACTCGCAACGAAGACGACCAAGACCGTGGAAGTCAGAGGTGATGGAAGAGCAATTAAGTGCGCTTTGCCTTCCAGTCGTGAAGAAAATGTTAGTTTTGATGGAGACATACTTACCAAACAGCTATTCCCAGTCTTCTCACGTAAACGGTGACGATGTCTGTGCTGTATGCGATGGTCTCTACTCCGCCTCAAAATCTGAATCTGGGGTCAAGATGGCTGAATTGGAGAAGTATTTGCGTCGGCTACACCTACCACCTCTGCGCACGTTTTTCCAGTCACAAGTCTTTCCTGCAAGCCAACGTAAACTTTGCGAGCTTTGGGGTGCACAACTTGAATCCAAGGCAGCTGTAAGTCGCAAACAACGCGCTCAAAAGCTGGACCCATGTGATCGGATGTTTCCCATGCTGAAGTCTTCGATGAATCTGATCTCAGGTGAACGACCCCGGTTGTTTTGCGAACTGCCTCGCGTTTACATGGATTTATTCATGAAGTATAATGAGAAACCTTTTGGTATCTGCAGCTCATGTCACCAGCAACCTCAGCATCCAGCGGTCTGTCTGTTTTGCGGGGTTGTGCTTTGCTGTTTCTCGCCCTGCTGCGAATCTGCGGTGGGAAATGTCGGCGAATGCTCACAGCACGCGCAATCATGTGGACTGGGTTCTGGCGCGTTTTTGCTGCTTCGTGCTTGCACTGTTGTGCTTTTCCTCGGTAATGAGCGCCGTTGTGTCTGGGGCAGCGTCTACGTGGACAAAAATGGTGAAGAAGACCCCTATTTACGGCGCGGAAAGACGTTGTACTTGGATACTGGTCGTCTGATCGCACTTGAAACGTTGATGCTCTCGCATATGTACACACAGAACACAGCGATTTTGGCCAATACATCACGCCGTGATGGACGTCGTTATTAGAACCCACCGGTGAAAGCAATGTCCAACGTGACATGCTCAAGACGAAGAAACGCTGTTGGATACAGTAGACACGCAAACTATTATTTCTAGTGAAGAAATGCAATATTATTATTGGATCATAGCGTCCTAGTTTCAGTGTATTCCATCGTGTCGCACTTGTAATTTGAAAGGCGGCATAAATAGTTACAAATTCAACTATCAGCCAAGCTTCATTCAAGCTACACATCCAGCTACCATCATATTATATTTATTGGTTCTTCTTAAACCCCAATATGGCTTACTTGACCGCGCTCATTGGAAGCGCCAGTAACCCGTACTACACTGCTTCTGGTGCTGTGTTCGCAACCATTGGCAATCTTCACTGGTTAACTGTGCACTAGCTTCTTTGGAATTCCATTTGCGACAAAAAGCTCGTATTAAAAAGCAACCCAAGCGAATGGATGCGTCCATCGTCGTTCCATTTCAGCCGAAAGCAAGTGCGATCATTGTGCGCCCTCGCTACGGCCTATGGCGTGGCTCAATGCGCTTCTTTGGTGTTATAATGCGCTGATTTTGGATCCTGTTCGGCCAAGACGGGATCTTTGGTGTACGAAGCAATTACTTTTCCAAGGTCTTTACTGTTCGCGAAGCCGTCGAAGTTGCTTCCCAGACATATCAAGCGAATCGCTGCAGCAATTTGGTCCCTCGCCGGTGGATCAACCATCTCATGATCATTCTGCTCGTCTTGAACTGCTGATCGACGCTCATTCTGAAGGGTGTTCTTCATGGAAAGCCAGCATTGGAGCGAATAGCATGCCTGGTCCTCGACACAGTTCTGGATATCGGCTCGGCCTATTTTATTCCGATCGCTGTCTTCTTGCCTTATTACTGCGTTTGACCGATTCGTTCGCAAATTTCCTGACGCAATGCTGTCCAACTAGCTTTGGTACACGCGCTTAATCATGGGAAGTCGCATGGTGTTCACGCTGTCGTTTCCTGATCTGCTTTCAAAATCGTACAACTACTTGAGCATTTTCAATCGTCAACATCACGAGCATGGTTGATCGCTGTCACGGATCTCATATCAGCGGCCCTGGAGATGAATCGCTAATGCTGAAGTCCAAGAGATCGACTCATGTACTCCATCGTATTCATTGGGTCGTCCATTCTCTCTTTCCTCTGTGGAGCCTGGCAAAATTCTTGATTTACAGTCGCGTTGTTCACAACGGAAGCAGACTGTTCATTGGATGTAGAGACACCACAGCGCCATGGTTCTCCACAAAGTACCCATGCTCCATTTTCAACTGCAATTGCTACTGTCATCAGGTCCAAAGTCCTGACTGCAGTGAGCTTCAGCAGCTGGACCCTGGAGCTCTATCGTGTCTCATTTATTTGGATTGCCCGTGCCGCAAAGTATTCAAGACTTTCATGTTTTGATCGTCTTTCAGCTGCACAACGTCTTGATCGAGTCCTGGCCGATTGAGAGCGCGACCAACCATCCCAACATGATTTCGCTTGTGATGACTCGTTCCAACATGTCTGAATTTCCAGCAGGCCTTTTGCAGCCACCGCCGACATCGATGTCTCATGCTACTCTATCTTACACAAATCTCACTCGGCTTCTGGACGATTTGAGTGAGCACTGGTATTCTCTTTCTGCCTTGTTTATCGAGTATTCAGAGCTGAAAGAGCTTCCAAAGTCGCTTTTCAA
>JAADVW010000383.1:0-32371 GCA_023335875.1 Elongisporangium prolatum
GGTGTCCAATGAACAGAAATTCTTGCCGGGTTCCCGAGAGTGGACGCATTGATCAGCAAGGTTAGCCAGCGATCAGTGCAATGAGAACAGCATCAAACTTTACACAGAGTCGTCGGTAAATACGTTGTTGAATCCGATAGCCAACTCAACTTCATCTGGCTTTGGCTGCAACACATGCGCATGCTGAGCAGTCAGGAATGCATAGAGAGTTTTCATATTGTCCGTAATTGAGATGATCTAGATGCGTTTAAACAACAACCAGCAGCTCTTCGTTTCCAGTAGAAAATGCACAGAAAGCAAAGGCAATGGCCATGATTTCTTAGAGCGAGCCGACAATAATCTACGCCTTTCGCCACACTTGCGTTCCCTTCGCGCTATACTTCAATGTGACGCTGTCGACAGCAATTCTGACCAGTGCGATTGTGTTGTTTCTTAAAAGCTACTTGTATTTCGTTATTACGAGTGCGCTTAATTTGGCAGGACGGAGTCATGGGCTGCATTCATGCTATTGAGCTGGCTGCACAAGTCTTCTTTACTATAACCGACGCATCCGCAGTGACAAACGCTCTTTTGGAACAACGAAGTGCAAAAACCTTGTGACGGGGCCGACTACAGATCAAATCCCACGCCATAGCAGTGCAATCCATTCAGAAGCTCTGCAGTCTTGCTCTTCTTGACCATGTTACATATTGCGTCTTTGTAGTTTGAAAATCGCCGTTAGTTTCTCTCTTCGACTGCTTTCTGAGCTGCTTTGTCACTTGATCCTCCAGTCCAACGACGCCACTAAGAACACAAAGCAGTGATGACGTCTGGTGCCTCCACAAGACTGTGATAGGCGCGACTTGCAAATGGCCCAAAGTATTAGCCAAATTCATTATCGAAACGATCCCACAGCGTGCAGAAAGAGCAAACTCGGTCACTCCAGATGCTGTAATGAGCAAAACCATCGCCGATTTATCGTTCACGGCATTTGCGTGCTCTTTCAGGTTCGTTGCTTCGTCTATTTGGTGCTTGGTTTGCATCAACTCGCAATGGATCACTTCGTTGCACTGGACTAGTTGATTGTCATTTTTTTAATTGGACTCGCATACGTAGATCACCAACTAAAGCACTAGTTCTGCTGGATGTAGGCTGGATCGATTTCCTCCAAAAACTCCTTGTAAGCACGCAACACTTGGTCTAGCGCCTCCAGAGCTCGACCATGGCCATCTATATCATCCACTAACTGCTCTACAACCTCATTCTTGTAGTCAGGACGCCGTGGCCACGAGTTAGCGACAGACAGCGCGACGGCGAGAGAGAGAGACAAGGCAATGAAGGTGTGATTATTGGTTCATGTATTTCGTAGGGTAAAGGTTCGAGCAAAAGGGCAAAACTAGGGAATGAACGACCACGCGCTTTGGCAGCCGCTTCCTCCTCAGTAGCAGAGCTTGAAAAACGTGATGGTTGGACGCTTTCATGTAATAGGGATGGCGACATCTTACAAGGTGGGATCATCAATGACAGCGAACTGGAACTCGCCTTCGTCAAATGGGCTCCAGCCGTACTTGATCTCCTGCATTGGCGTCAGGGAGCTGAATTGTGTGAGCAAGAATGCACCAAGTATCCTGCTCTGTGCGCATTCAGGCTCTGAGTAATCAAGTGGAGTGACATGTAGAGCGACTGATAACGAAGAGCTGGTCAGCCCCATGTCGGCATCGATGATTGCATTGAACTCTTCGATACTCTTTTGCAGACTCACGCGTTGGTCCATAATCGTCAATTGCGACCGTCGATCAAAAGAAGTCGCACTTGACGCCACGTGAAATGAAGTAAACGACTTGATCGAAGCTGGATACGCATCTACCTGTCGGTCATGGGTTGTACAAATGGTCGGAAGAAGTCCTTCGACCTCCATCCAGTCGGCGCACGAGTACAGCTTGTTCATCTTGGTTAGGCTCGACTGTGGAGATTCGTAAATGAGCGGCATTTCTCAGTGTTATTTTCTTAGTCGTCGCTGCTGGCATCAATGGAATTTTCAAGACGGAAGAAAGATATGGTGATGGGGGACATCAAGAAGCCGCGCATTTTACCAAGAGCGATCTTTTTATTATTCTTTTGGCAGCTCAAAGGACGCGAAGCAGAGTGCCTCTTGAGGTGTTGAGGAACAATAGATGGATCCTCTCAGATAGAGCCGTCACCCCGCCGTTCCAGAATCACTCCAGTCCATGCGAATCTATTAAAGTGGCGTCTGTTCATAACTCAGCAATTTTCATCTTTGCTCGCTGTTTCCAGTGCTCTCACGTAATCATCAGTGCTTCAGACGATGGCTTGGCGGTGATAATGCTTTAAGAACCTCACTCAGCTCAGCCAAACGAGGTCTTTCACGATGCAGCAGCCCAAGTGGGAAGTCTGCTCGGACGAAGCCGGCAATTTTTACTTTTATAACCATCTCACTGGTGAATCGACATGGGAACTACCCGCAGACGAAGAATATGCGACTGATACTTTGCCTGAAGAGTTTGATAGCTCATCCGTCAACCAACAGGAGCACGAAGGATGGCAGCACGAATTGATTGCTCAAGCCGCGACTAGCAATCCATTTGTTATAGCGGTGACCGTGATTGACACTATGATGCAAGTACTAGATTTGGTTGAAGAAAGTATTGCGACTGCAACACACACGAAAGCCAAGAAGAAAAAGAAGTTTGTGACGCCTGCAGCAGAAGCCCGATACAGGAAAAACTTGGCGAAAGAAGACAAAAAGCGCAAGAGACTACGCGAATTCGCAATGACGAAATATATGAGCATTCTTGTTCCTCCTGAATCAGAAAGCAATGACAACGACAAAGGCGCAGAAAAGCCGAGGCAAATTGGTACTCTTTTTTCGAGTGATGATACCCAACGGTGGAGACTTGAACAAGAAATTCAGCACATTCGGCAACGCAGAGTGATTCGTAACACACGAGAGCGGCACCAAAAAGAGGTTTATGCACGAATGAATCGAGAACATACCCTGAAACAATTCCGCACTGATCTGCTACATCATTTCCTAGCACAAATTGAGTGTAGCACCGAGCTACAAAAGCAAAGAATTTTGCTTATGTCAGCTCCACAAGAACATGCAGACATGATCATCAAGCAACGGAACCTGATGGAGCCCCTTATGGCAGAAAAGTTTGCATTGGAAGAGCAAGTGGCGAAAGAAAGCAAAATATCAAACACTCAAATAGTCTTTGTGTTGGCCGATGGAGCTAAAGTGGGGAGGGTGCATTTGCTGCAATTGTTGTTTGCGATGTCTACAATTGAGTACGTTCAAGCTGATCTTATGTAATCATGATTTTAGTTATAAGTATGCTAACTAATCAAAAATCTATGCTAGGCGAGCCCAACACTATGCAATGAAAGTTAGGGGGCTTGCGGAACTTCTGAATTCTATGGAGTTGCAACGATTTCTCGTCGATTTTGTTTCCAAAGCAAAAGAGAGTGAGTATCAGTTGTCTATGCAGGAGTTTGTCGAATTTTCTTGTATTATTGAAGAGGTCGTGGATCATTATGTAAACGTAAAAACTGCAGTTAAAGACGCTGAAAACGATATTGAGGCTACCTTGCAGGCTGCAGCATCGGCCCCTGGTTTGAGTGTTGTACAAGCTCGAATGGGAATTTTGTCAAAACGAAGAATTGAGCAGGAAATGATGATGCTCAAAGCAACTGAAGAACGTATTTCTCAGGCTGAACGTGACGTCGAGAGCGATCACTTCTTTCACACAGACGGAATAACATTTCTGGATCCTAAGGAAAAATGGGAAAAGAATCACCATCATAGGTACATCCGTTTCGATAAAGCTCTCCCGCTTTATTGTTGTTTGTGTCGGCGAAGAAAGTGGGAAATTGCCAGAAGAGAACACGAAGAGTTGGAAAGCAACTATCGAAATCGTTGGCCAACAATATATTCACTAAAAGTGAAAGCTGAAGAACTGCAGATACTCGGTACAGAAGACAACAAAGACCAAGAGAATCCTTTAGACTCAACGCGTGAGGAAGACATACCAACTCATCCGCGCGCTGTCTTACCAGTAACGTATGAAGAAATATTCGCATGTTCACAAGTTAGTCAAGTTGAGGACGACATTGTGGAAGTGATGAAATCGTTGGTGACGATGACTGAACGAATGTTATCAGAAGAGCATGGAGGAAAGCGAAGGCCGAATCGTCGCGTGCATTACAAGCCCCCACGTCAAGTTCAACGGAGATCCAAGCTCTCTAGAAACCGCACTGCTCATGGTTTTTCTCCGGATGAAGCTATTAAATCGCCTACAGAGATGCAGCTACAGAGAAAAATGAAAGAGTTCGAATCCCAGGAGCAAGAGCGAAAGGCAATGTATAGAGAGGAGTTGTTCATGATGCTTCTTCTCGAACGAGCTCGACGCCGGCTTGAGCGACCATTGCTTCAATTTCAAGACTCTGCCCATAACGCGTACATTCGAATGTTGAGCCATTGCGTGAACCCCGCACCTTTGCTGTATCGGGTCCAATTTGATCAATGTCTGGCTTACAATCCGCCTCAGCAGCTTGTGTTTCAAGTGACCGATGGTGCCGGAAGGGAGAAAAATGCTATCGATGCGGGCTACTATTTGATCTTGCAGACAGCGTCGTGCCGCAGCGAGCAAGAAGGAGCTTATATCCATAAGCAAACCAAGATTCTCCTGGATCACTTACGAAGTGATTTTGTAGCTCAGGTGGCGTTGGTATCAAATCACACATTCCAGTTGTTCGCACAATCAGGCATGCTGGTTGAATGCTGGCCTGTCGTGTTCACCATCGTCGAGTATTTCCCGCATGGATCTTGGCTAGAGCGCTTGCAGATGCAAATCTCCGCACAAAACCATTCATTGAGTAAGTATGCAACCATGGAGCTGCACGTGTGGCAAGTACTGAGGCAAGTGTCGGCGGGTCTATCTGCTATGCACAGCCGAGGCGTTTGCCATCTAAACATCAATCTATCGAATATATATTTATGCTCGAGCGAAGACGATCCAGACGTGCGTGTCAAACTTGGTGGGCTGCTGGCATGGAAAGCAGGTTTCGACGAGCACCAACTAGCAACGGGCCGGATGGAGCACTGCGTGAGTTTCTCCCGAGCACCTCCCGAAATGATCAAACAACAACCAATGAGCGCGAAAGCCGATGTCTGGATGCTAGGATGTGCTCTGTACGAAATTCTAGTACTTTGGAAGAGCTATCATGTAAAAGGCCGGAGTCATTCAGTACCAAGTGGCGCCGAGCCAATAGTGGTTCACCTCAAGAGCATCCAAGACATTCTACAAGAGATTCCAATTGCGGCAAGCTCTCAAGTCCGTTCCCTTCTTCGCATGATGCTGCAACCAAATCCAGCGCAGCGGCCATCGATGAGCCAGATCGTCGACTATCTCTCCTTTTCGGGAACCGGGACTATGGCTGGCAGTATCAAAGGAAATAGATGATTCAAGGAGCAAGTTGCAGCAATGGGAAGCATCGACAGTGGTTTTCAGGTAGCTTTATCATTATTCGTTTTGTCTTGCGTCATGAAGCAGACAGATTTGGGCAAATCCTTCCATTTACATTGATCACGCCTCTCACGTACGTCTGTTTCTTTCTTTGCTTGGCTGAAAGAGATCGGTCCCAATCCGTTTCAAGAAGCTCATGGTGCCTCTTCGTTGTTGTGGAACAGGTCTCCCCATCGGTCGCACCGCGTCGGTTTGGTTGTACACTTCATGATCCACTGAGTCGACAGCTTCGAGACGGCTCGCATCCAGAGGGCACGAAGAAAAGGCAGACCAGTGATTACACGCAGCAAGCTCCTTCCCACGTCAGTCGAGAAATGGCAGAGGTAGCTGCACATGCCCAGAAGCTGACATTAAAGGAGCTCTTCCAAGCTGCTCAACAGGATGATTTTAAAGCCGTGGATGATTATTTACAAGTGGTTTTGCACGAGGAACATGAAGCTGCATGTAAGTCTGACAACACGACCGGAGTCATGATGCTCGTGGAACCGAAGACAAGAAATACTTTACTTCATTACGCTTGCGACAATGGCAATCTGGATGCGTGCAAGTACCTGCTCATGTACGAAGGAATGGCTGCTGCGTTTCTCAATGAGCCCAATTCGTTTGGCCACACGCCGCTCTTTTACGCCGCAAATTCTGGCAAGCTGCCATTGGTCAAATGGCTGATCTCCAATGGCGCTGATATTGACATAGACTACAGCGACCGTCCGAACGTCGCTCCTCGCGATGATGACCACGGGATCTTCACTCCATTGCAGATTGCGTCTTTCCATGGCCATGAAGAAGTCGTCAATTTCCTCGTCGAGTGTAATGCCGAGCTCTCTGGTACGCGACGCAATGGAAAGTCAGCGCTACACTTTGCCAGTGCACAGAACCACAAGCGTATCGTCAAAATTCTCCTGGAGGCAGGTGCAGATGCCCATGCAACAGATTGTGACGGAAAATCTCCGGTGGATGTAGCGCATTCATCAATATTATCGTTGTTACTTCCGAACGAGCATGGTGGCGTTGAAATCGACGATGGAGATGACATCGAGGCGCACGATGATGCAGCAGATGACGAAGACGACGAAGATGATGGTTTTTCATCATCCGGTAATGCAAGAGTTGCGATTCAAGCAATTCGAAGTTCATTTGGCGCTGACATTTCACGCGAATTCCGTGATAAATCGTGGAAGGCACGTGTGAAGTCTATCAACAACGCTGCATTATGCTTTCAACATGTTACAGGCGCCAAGAACGCCTTCAAGCTCTTTCTTGGCGCCTGCCAAATGATGGTTGCGGCGCTTCAGGATCCAGTTTCTCAGGTCGCATCCAGTTGTTGCACGACATTGCTCAAGGCAGCCTTTAATGCAGTTATGAGCGAAAGCGAGTTTCACGGTCCTGAATTTCATCGGCGGCATCCTGAAATCCAACAAATTGCGACAGGGTTACTTAATCGCGGAGCAGGTTCAAATGAAAAAGACTCCAGTGAAGCTGTGGCCTCGTTGCTGTTCTTGATATGCAAGAGTACGGAGGTGACGCGCTATTTGACGTCTCAAATTTCCCAGATAATGCTTTGTGGCACTGTGACTCCATCTGCATCTATAAGCATGACACCATCTAAGAACGCAGAGTCATCCGTTCTGGGTGGAGCTGTTCCCTGGCGACTCCAGCTGGTATCGATCAAGATCCTGAACACAATTGCTAGCCAGTATCGCCTTGATCAAGCAAGCAGTGGCCTGAGTTTCCCCGACGCCATAAAGATCAGTATGCATTCGTTGGATAATTCCAGTGTGCACGTACGAACGGCTTCGATTGATTTGCTAGTTCAGTGTCTTCTGATTCGCTGTGAAGAATCAGGTAACTGTTATATCGAGAAGTATCGCTTACTGCATTTCCCTAACGTTGTTTCTCTTCACATCCTGCAGAAATGATCGGCAGTTTAGACGAAATCTATGAGCAAATGAAAAGTTGGAGCGAGTCCATTTTCAAACAGCAGAATCAGCCTTTGAAACCTTCTATACAAGCAAAAATCAACAACGGATTAAAAAATGCACTTCAAAAGAGCAAACGCCTAAACAATCAATCAAATCCACCGCCGAAGAGTATCTCTAAAGAGCGTGAAAGTGAGCATCAGCAGCGGCCAAAGACTGGCTCGAAGCGGCTGGCCGACATGCCGACGCCAGCTTTGTCACCTCGAAGCAAGAGCGCTCAAAAAGAAGACGATCTACCTTACGCAGAACCACTTCAGGATCAATATAAAGACGAAGCCAGTGTTGTTCAGAACCATTTTGGCGAGAAAGTGACTCGATGTCTGTTCTCAAACGCATGGGCGCCCCGTGTGGAGGCACTGAGCTTTCTTCAATATCAAATTGAGACTCGGCAGCTCGCGTTTGACGCAAACCCCAGCGCTTTCCTTTTGGAAGCATTTCAGAAGACGTTGTTCCAAGCTCTCCAAGATCGTGTGAACTCTGTATTTGAAGCTGGCGTTGCTTTACTCATGGAAGTAATCATCGCACTCAATAGCGCTATGTCTTTCTCCAACAGTGCGAAAGATTTTGTGCGTCCTCTGGTCCCGAGATTATTAACGAAACTCGGTGATTCGAAATCACGCCTTCACGTCACAACTGAAGACGCTTTGCTGCTGCTTTCTCGGCAAGAAAATACAATCGGCGCAGTATTTTTGCTCGAAGAAATAATTGCATGCGATCGAAACGCATCGCTACATTCACTTTCGGGAACTTATCTGACCAACAAAATGGGTCTAATATCGAAGCTCTTACTTGAATTTGGTCTTCAAGAAAGCTCCAACGGAACTAGCGGGGCACTCCCGATCAAGCTCGTGCTGCAGACCACGCTCCAAGTTTGCGAACACAAAGATCAGAACGTTCGCCAAGTGTCCTTGCAGATCGTGGCAGATGCTCTGCAAATGGCTCGAAGTGCGACAATGCCGTTTTTAGACGCATTGGCGAGATCTTCTCGTCAAAAAATCATTTCCAAACTGGTCGAAAAGGGCGTGCTCGAGACCGATTTGTTGATGGATGAGGTTGACGATTTCGATCTGCCTAGTGAGCCTGCCCGCCTTGGCACTTCCAGTGGAATTCGACCGCTTACAGCGTCAGGGTCGTCTACGAAGCACCGGCCAGCGCTTTCCAACACCTCGATATCGGTAACACCATCATCTGCAGGAAACAATGCGACTTCGAATTCACTGCCGACTGCTTTGCCATACGGCACAGCGCTTACAAGTGACCAGGCTGAGCAATATGCGCATGTAATCCAGGTCTTTGGAGAGGAGCTTGTGCGCTGCTTGCTAGACAAAGCATGGGCACAGCGTGAAGCTGCGATTCGTGAAATTGAGCGCCAAGTGATATGCACTGCGAGCGGCAAACCTTCACCTGAGAAATCGCTACCAAAAACAGTGGAGACATTGCAGATCGTGTCTCAAGCACTGGAGCTTGGCTTGAACGACTCGGTCGCTCGTGTTTTTCAATGTTCACTGCGTTTGTTCCAGATCATTGCGACTGATTTCCTGCCGCACATGAATTCATCGAACGAGTCGATGGAAAAAAATTTGCGAAATGTGGTGGGTTTGGTTCTGCAAAAACTGGGTGACACCAAGCAGCGACTGAGATCTGATTGTTTCACGCTGTTGCATTCGCTTGCAGCCATGCCACACATCGGTCACGGACGCTTATGTCGATTGCTCGTGGATAAGTACATGGAGCTGACTGCCGCTTCCACGTCGATAGCTTCATCCCCTCTGGTCATCGGTGAACTTCTCCGACTATTCACGATTCTGATCAAAGAGGCTCCAGCAAACGCCCCGACAGCATCACGAGCCGACCTGAGCTCTATTCTCAAGCTGATCCTCCCGGCGTTTGAGAACAAGCATGTGGATGTACGCAACGCAGCCATCTCAACATACGCTGCGATTTACGAAGCTACGAATGGTGGCACGAATGGACTGTACGGGAAGGATCTCGATTTACACGGATTCATTGCTCAAACAAAGCCTGCGATTCGCGAGGCCACCACGAAAAGCGTCGTCCAATTCAGCAAATCACTCCCATCGGCTCGGGGATCTGATGACAGCGGCTCTTTAAATGGACCAGAGGTCGACAGTGCTCGTCAACAGCCGCTAGCCTTGGATCTCAACAAGCTCAACGCGATCTGTTCGCCTGAGATTACAAAGCTGCTCACGTCAATTGTAGCGTTGCAGCGTTGTCAAGGTGTTGAGGCATTGATGGAATTTATGCAGAGCACGAAGAAGTCGCAGTCGTCCGGTTCAAAAAATGCCTGGGAGGTCTGCTGTCTACTCACGAAGCAACTGCTCATGGACGGCACTCCTTGCGTGTGTATGGCGAGTCTGCAATTGCTCCGGTTGTTAGTTGAGCCAACACAGAACGCTGCTATGGACACGTACGCTATTCCTTGGAGCGAGTGGGGCGTGCACTTGATTCTTGGATCCACCATCCGCAGTGTCGTGCAACAGAGTGCGAATGAAAGCATCCGAGTGCGATCGCAAGTGAGGAACCTGCTGCAGCTGGTTGCAGCGAGAAGTGCTGTGGGCAAAAACGCTGTTTGCAACGCGCTTTTGAGTGCACCAGAGCAATCCGAGCTCTCCCCAGAGAAGACTTCCAAGCGTGTGCGCAAAATCACGATGTGCAAACTGCGATGGCAGTTCATGTTGCGACTTGATTTAGTGTACGAGTTTATGACTGCTGATAGCAGCAGTACCGCTCAGACGCAAGTGTCTCGGCGTTCTTCTTCATGCAAAATTGGAATATCCAGCAAGAGCCACAGTGAGCCGCTTGGGATTGAGACCATTGTACCACTGCTAGGCTCTTGTGCAACACACCCAAGCCCGTCAGTCCGCTCGTCCGCACGGAAGATTCTCAGTTTTCTCAAATCCACTCGAGAGGATGATGTCGCCAAGTTCATTCGCGAAGGCTGTTCGCCAGCATTACAGCGACGGCTGCAGACGCTCGCAGCAGAGGCAGAAGGCGCCGAGTTGGGCAACAACGCCGATCATTTCCACGCGGAAGATGCGACCTGTGTCCGTGGTAGTCGCGCGTCACATGTGCGTCGAATTGCAGCATTACGACCGCCACGGTCAGTCCCAGTAGAAGAAACGAAGCTTATCGTAGACGTATTTCCACCGCCCCACTCAGCGCCAGGGAAGAGTCGACGGACACACACAGGCAACGACGACGACGACGATTCCATGAACGACGGCTACTCCAAGGAGCCAGAAATGCAGCGAGAAACACCGATCTGGCTGGACCAGCTTGCACGCAAACCGACCGGCGAGGTCGATTCGCTCGGACTCGGTGGAGTTGGTGCAGCGGGGCTCGTGAAAATGCGGCAAAAGAGCTTCAGCCGTCCAAGCAGCAACAATGGCGAGGAGATCGATCAGCGGGTGTCTTCGCGGTACAACAAATAAGTAGTGAGACCATCCATGCGATGGGCAATTTAGCAAAATACATCTATACATCTAAACTTGATTCCTCTGGTGGTCCACACAACAAACGACCAGTCAGGAATGAGCTCCTCGGGCGATGAAGACGACGGCGACTACGTGCCGGAAGGTACGAGATACGGGCATAGGCTGGCGACGCTGGTCCCTCACGTGGATTCATACAGAAGCACCAGAAGATGACGAGGAAGACAAGCGAACCGATACTGACGCTGTCGTGAACGACCGCAGCGTCAGCACGGACACTCGCGTGAGCGCCAGTTGGACGGACATGAATGCGTCCACACTTGTGTCAAGGGCTTCGGCCGACAAGACAGCCAAGGTGACGTGGCGTTTGAGACAGCTTGGAAGTAGTATTAGTAGTCGCTGAGTGTGCTCATTTGTGGGTAGTTGCTGAGCGGATTAACCAAACGCTCGACGAACAAGAACAAACCGAAGAAACGCAAGCTGCATGAATTTGTGTGTCCCGTTCTCAGTGTCGACGTGAAGAAGAGCCGCAAGGATATTGTGGGTGCAGCTAGCGCAGGCGGAAGCATTGATCAAGTGGTCAAGTTTGCTGGCCAGGAATACAGGTACAACACTTGTCTGGGTTTCCATGGTATCAAAATAGGTTCTTTAATGGTGTCGCTCTAAACAGTGTATCTCAAACGCGAACTGCGGTGTCCAAGACCAAAGCGAGTGGTCCCAAGGCGCTGGACCAGGTTCTGGCGTCGCTGGATGGCCCCAAGAAGGTCTCTACTATGGAGAAAACGTCCATCGACTGGGATAACTTCAAGGAGCATGAAGGCATTGACGACGAGCTCAAGCAGTACACGAAGGACGGGTACATTGAGAAGCAGGAATTCCTGCAGCGTCTGGATGTGAAACGGTTCGAGATTGAAAAGGCCGAGCGTGACCGTCAGCGCAGTCTTCAGCAGCAAGCAGACAAGTAATCAGACCCTACTACGTCGTAGATGTGCAGCAGATGAATATATTTATGATGTTGCTCACACGCGATGACTCCAGAAGCAAGTCTTGCGCTCTTGCAAATTTCGTACTTGCTAATCCACATCCATTGGCACGACGTCTGGTGCACCACCGGCGCTTTCTTGTGGCACCGCAACAGCTTCATATCCGTTCTCTTCCTCGTTGCCTCGCTGGTCCTGTATTTATAGAAAGAAGGCAGAAAGTTTGTGGATCTGATACAACGGAATCCAATGCAATATGCTCTTTGTACCTTGTCATCTCTATAAAATTCCGCATCGTGCTGGCGCTTGCCGTCATTATCCGTTCGAGAATCAGGGTCCATGGCATCTTCGTCTTCCTCCCGGATCATCAACACAGGAGGTACTTCACTCATCTGAACACTCGGTGCACCCGTGAGGGCACGGAGATTCTCAAAGATCTTGACTCTTAAAAATACAGCAGCACAAGTTAGTGACCAGCCAAGGTTATCATGTGTACCACGTAATCAACAGGCAAAAACGTACTTGCACTCTTCCAGGTAAGCCCTCGAATTGCTATTTTCCATGTCAGGATTGGGTTCCAGGTGCAGCTTGAAACTCGGCGCGTAAAATTCAAAGTAGTCGTTGTAAGGAATGTTGTTGGAAACCTCCTCATCCAGTAGCAGAGACGTCTCGTAGGCCCATGCTCTTGAAACATTGCGGATCGTGTAGCCACCACCTCCGAGCACCAGCGTCGGCAGGCCAAAGCTCTTCACGAAGCGCACACAATCGCCGTGACCCTTCGTCGTAACATTAAAGCAACCGAGACGATCGCCCGTCAGAGAATCAGCCCCACACTGGAGCACAACGGCAGCCGGGCAAAACGTCTCCATCACTTTCTGGATCACTGGTTGGAACACGCTCGCGTAGCTTTCATCATCAATGCCCGAAAGCAGCGGGAAGTTCACCGCATAGTACTTGCCGTTCTTCGCGCCAATATCCTGCATCAAGATAATGTCAATACCTCAAAATGCAGAACTCATAGATCTCAACTCTGGCCAAACCTTGATATCACCAGTGCCAGGAAAGAATTCGCCGTACTTGTGGAACGAGACAGTCATGACACGATCTGTGGCGTAAAAAGCTTCCTCGACACCATCACCATGATGCACATCGATATCAATGTACAGCACGCGAGGGTGATACCTGGTAAATACAAATGAAATCCCACGTCAGCTTCTGGATCGAGTGTATTCAAATAGCAGGCGGAACGCACTTGAGCAGTTCCAAGATACCAAGCACGATGTCGTTGACGTAGCAGAAGCCGGACCCTTCGGCCTTCTTGGCGTGGTGCAAACCTCCAGCCCAATTAATCGCTATATCGCACAGCCCGTGATTCAATCGACTGGCCGCATCTGTAGACAGAGCAAGCTATTAATAGGAAGTCCAAGCAGCTCAATTCACGCAGCAGGACGCACCTAGAGTTCCCCCAGAGTAGATCTGGCAAAAGTCAAAGATGCCATCGAACACAGGGCAATCGGTCAGTTCGCCCAGGTTAACTATCAGCCACAGTCCCCAGTCAGTCTCCGGTATCCGCAATCCAGAGAAAGCGAGAGCTCCGTACACTTTTGTAGGTCCACGCCCAGATCCTTCTGGTTCACAGGGTTCACACGCTGAAGGAAGTCAATGTAGTCATTCGCGTGGAAGGCCTTGATCTCTTCGGCTGAGGCGATATGCGGCTCCTATAGCAGCAATGAGTCAGCCACATAACCATCGGTAACAGTCTCATGTGCGAATCCACGTACAAACACGTCCATCTTGCGGTACAGATCGTAGTTCACCACCAAGTGGTGTGCCAATTTCATGCGGTGCGGCTTCATTGGGTGCCCCGGGCCATAGTAGAAGTGGCCCTCGTCCGCTACAGATCGCACAACACACACGTGCAGACACAGGTGAGTCTTTACTGTCTGTCTACTGACAGCCGCTTGATGCTGCGGCACTGCTGCTCGTACGGTGGTAGAAGTACGAGACGCGCTTCTTGGTCGCGCTCGCCATCTTGCCGCCTTCCCCTCAACGAGACAAATTGTGCCACTACTGTACCATCCCCAGTCTTGGGGCATAACCTGTTTAATCCGATACCATGTCGTGCATGCTATTTCACAGATACTACGGTACGTGGATACATAAATGAACCGTGAACCGGAGCTGCTCGGCATGTTGAACCGTGATGTGTAGAGCACGGTCAATCAAATTAGGTCGATGGCACCGTCCAAGCGCAAGCGCGAGACCGTGGGCGAGACGCACAGCCGCGTGGAGGACCCGTACGCAATCGACCGCAAGCCCTGTAGAGCGTCCGACCATCTAAGGAAGAAAGCCAAGGGCCAGGTTGTGCGACTGGCCAATTGCGCAGACAATCCCAACTGCCTCTATGGCCTGGGCGAGCATCACAAGGTGAGACGATGGGCAATGAACTCAATGCTCGATTGCAGTGGGACTCTTGCAGTGAGATTTTACATGGTTATGTGCATCATGGAGCTAAGCCAGCCTGCCGCGTCCTTTCGTATGTGGCCATGGACAGGGCATCTGGCAAGCAGCAGCGCTGACCCGAAGGCTTCTCGGTGACGATCCACGTGATCTCATACGGAAACCGTACCAGAGTGAAAGCCCGAGACGCAATGGATCTCGTGCCAATGAACTTGTAAAGACTGTATATTTGCCACGCGGACTGCGGAACCTTGGAGCAACGTGCTATTTAAACAGCATGCTGCAGTGCTTGTACATGAACCTGCCCTTCCGCAAAGCAGTGTATGATTGGGAGCCCAAACAACACGTGAGTGAGCAGCAGGTGCTGCAAATGAGAGCACTCCAAGACATCTTTGCAGCCATGCAACTGGGTCACAAGTCGGCCTACGACCCGCAGGAGTTTGCCGGCACGTTGTCTCTCAACAATGTAATGCAGCAGGACGCCCAGGTTTGAGTCATTGCTGTCTGTCTGTCCCATGGAGAAAAGCGAATGATACGTAACATTCAGTGGTCTTGCAGGAGTTTTCAAAGCTCTTGCTAGCGCATTTACGCGTGATCTTTTCGCAATCGCGTGATCCAACACATTGGGATCTCGTGGATCGAATTTTTCAAGGCAAAATGAGCTACGTCACCAAGTGCCTGCGGTGCAAACACAAGTCCCTACGGCCGTCAACCTATCTCGAAATTGTATGTAATATCGCATTCTCACGTTCGTATGGGCTTTGCTAATCACTTTGCTCAGTCGCTGAATATCAAAGGCAATAAGACGGTTGAGAGCTGCATCGAATCGTATTTGGCAGCAGAAGTGCTCGAGGGCGAAAACAAATATTTCTGTGACATTTGCAACTCCAAGGAACGTGCTGAGCGATTCATTGAGCTCGAAGCAAACCAGCTGCCTTCAACAATCACTTTGCAGTTAATGCGGTTTGTATACGATGCAAATGCCGGGCGTAAAAAGAAACTTATGGTGAGTCTTTTGAGTGGAATTGGCTATCAATAATTATGCTCTCACTTACTATTATATGTCGTTTTAAGGATGTGATTGAATTCAGTGAGACTCTTAATATGACTGAGTTACTGCGAGGGGCTGGTCATTCAGAGGCGTTTGCTGGAACGTCCAGTGACGCGATATATCGATTATCAGCTTACTCGAACCATCGAGGCAAAAGCGCTCATGTCGGCCATTACACAGCCTCTGTGGCGTATCCAAAACCTGGGCATTCAGGCTCAAATTCAGTTGACTGGTTTGAGTTTGATGATACGGTAGTGCACAATATGTCGGCGGTGGTAGATCTCGAAGGCGGATCAGAGCGTGAAGGAAAGAAGATTCGATCACGAGATGCGTATATGCTTTTGTACGTTCGAGAAGACTCTCAGAGTAAAACTAATGCAGATCGTGTCGTTCCATCGACCGATTGCATGGAGCGAATCAATGCGGAAAACGTGGTGTTTGATGCAGAAGTTGACGAATACCAGCTTAAAGCCGGTGCTTTGGAAAAACGCATTCAAGAACGAACAGAAGCTTACACTCGATTTTTTGAAAATGATCATCCTTACCCGGAAGCGTCTGCTACTGAATACTACTGGATTGACACTGATTGGCTTCGCGCCTGGATTACCGGCGAGAAAGTCAGCTTTCAAACTATCGCGACTAAGACTGAAGACACAAACACAAATGAAGAATCGAAAGTCGAAGAGGAGCAGTTAACAGCGAACGGTACGAACGAAAAGACACAGAATGAAACGAATTCAAGGGATGATAAGCAGCAGGCGACGGAAGATTCGAGAAATATCGATGTTGACATCGAGGAGATTCCATTCGCCAAGCCAATGGACGCTACCCGCTTTTGCTGTGTTCACTCCACGTATCTATTTGGAAAAACGAAGCAAAAGAGGCGGTTCTCGCCAGAAAACGTGATTAATTTGAAGCGAATATCGCGCGAATTTTTTGAGTATTTGGAGAAATCTTGTGGAATCGCATTGCACCCGACGACCTCGACGCCAATTCATGGGCATTCACGACGAGCGCGTAACGAGGTTGACATGGTTGAAGGGGGTATCTTTAGCGCTCCCTCGTATCGTTGTGAGCTGTGCGAGACTGAAATGTGCAATAAATTGTTAGATAATGCCGATCTTCTCAAGCAGATCGATTTCGAAACTGAGTTGCTCAAGGCGAAAGTTGACCCCGACGATCGAGGATGCACATATCTCATGAGTCGCGCGTGGATCGCGAGCTACAAGGCCTACTTGCAGGCTCAGCACAAATTGCTGGTACAGTCGTCGTCAACGAAGAAGGCCAAAAGTGCGAGTTCTGACAAAGCGAAGACTAATTTTGCGTCGGATGAAAGCTGTGACTTGTGGCAGGCGACATGTCTGAATGAAGACATTACTTGCTATCATGGAAACCTCATTTTGGACAAGAAAAAGTATCGCGTCGTGCCTGGACCGACATGGCTCTACTTGTGTGCCAAGTTTCCGTGCACCGCAACGTATGAAAACAATACTACTGAACTGTGCTCTCAGTGTCAATTGGATCAAGTCGCCTCAGAAGAGTGCCTTCAAGTGGAACGTGAGTCTCGAGACGAAATTTTGACGCGTGGTCCTTTGAATCGATTGTACCGGAGGAAGCCTGCGTCGGCTGTGTGTCTGCTGAGCGACGTCTTTCCACTTGAAGGCCTCGCAGCAGCGTCTTCAAAGGATTTCCAGAAGCGACGGCAGTTTGTGATTCCGCGCGACTGGATCGTTCAGTGGAGAGAGTACATTCGGAATGTCGATCAGCAGGCTCCACGCGAGCTTACCTGCGCAGGCCTAACGTGCCCACACGACAAGCTGCTTCTCCCACAATCGGTTCTATCCATGCTTAAAGGCGCCCCTGTTGAATGGCATACAATGGGGATTGAGTTTGTCGATGATGCTGAAATGGTGAACTTGTCGGAATTGTATGGAGTTCCCAAAGAATGGTATTATTACGGTGAATTGACCTTAAACGGGCAGGTAGTTTGGAAGCGCTGTACGCTTGCAGGCTTGCTTCGTTATGGTGAAGAAAGTGGCGATTCTACCGCTGACCAAGACGACGAAGAAGATGTGGTCTGCCACGCGTGTGAGGAGTCTTCGGAGAAGAAGCACCTGGAGGAACTTCAAAATTTCGAGAATAGAGTCATCCATGTTCAACTGCTGAATCCAGATCAGGCTGTCCCACTCGGAGAAACGCTGACAGTTGATGCGCAGAGCAGCTCAGGGCGGAGGAGGTCGCGCCGCATTCGGTCAGGGCCTGGTGCTGGTGCGAATTGGCACATTACAGCAAACGCGGCCGATTCAATCTACGTACTCAAGACCAAGATCTTTGATGAGCTTGAGAATGTCTACCCGGCTCAACAAACGCTCTACTACAAAGGCGTGATGCTAGAAGATGGACAGACGCTCAAGCGTTGCGGGTGCGTGGTGATTTGTCTCTGTATGGTCGTGTATCGTGCTTATCTGCTTTATTTGGTGTAGCATTAAAGCAGGCGATGCAGTCTTCATGCGATTATCAGAAGACATTCCAGATGAGCTCGCGATCGGGGGCGATGACGTTGAGCGGGAGGTCGGCTTTGAAGACTCTGTATTTCTACAGACTCGGAGGACATTGGGATCAGTCGCGATCCAGTCGGCTAACGCTCCAGCTGAAAGTAGAGTTTGGGTCTGCAGCGCGTGCACATTCGTGAATGAGGACACGGATCTAGTTTGTGAGATGTGCACGACTGAAAAGACCTTTGAAGTGGAGTAAACACATTAGGGATTTTGCTTGTGCGATTGCTTGTTCAATCGATACTCCTAAGAGCAATTACTTCTTCTTGTGCGCAGCACCAATGGCATCGGCAACGCGCTCGTATCCATCAGCACGAAGCAGCTCCGTTAACTCTTTCTTGGCGCGTTGGACGGCCAGAGGGCCGTCGTATACCATGCACGAGTACATTTGCACCAGCGTGGCGCCGGCCTGGATTTTGTCGTACACGTCCTTGCCCGTGGAGACTCCGCCGACACCGATGAGCGGGATCTTGCCCTGGGTAAGAGCATACATATCCGACAGAACCTGAGTCGAAAGATCGCGCACTGGTGCACCACTGAGACCACCGGTTTCGTTCTTGGAGGAACTGAAGCATACAGATGTAACACCGTGAGCTACAGGGAAGCCATGCAAGCCATTGTTAACATCACGAACCTCTTGAGCGTCTCAGGGCGACTGAGCGTCGTGTTGGAGACAATGAGGCCATCCAACTGCAGCTCCAGGGCCACATCCGCAATGTCCTGCTTATCATCACCCGTGAGATCAGGCGCGATTTTGACCAGCAACGGGATCTTGCGTTTCTCTGTCTCCTCGACGGCATTGCGAGCCTTGAGCACTCGGCTCAGAAGGTCGTGCAGCTGCTGCTTGCCCTGCAGCGAGCGAAGACCGGGCGTGTTAGGCGACGACACATTCACGACCAAGTAATCCGCGTACTTGGCCAGCGCATCCACGCCCTTGACGTAGTCAGACGCGGCATCTTCGGTCGTCTTGTTCTTGCCAAGATTCACACCCAGAACGCCAGGACGGTGGTACCCCTGACGCAGGCCACGTGATGCCACATAGCTCTCCAGGCGCTTGGCGACCGGCGGAATGCCGTCGCTGTTGAAGCCGTAGCGGTTGATCACACCGCGGTCTTCTGTAAGGCGGAACACGCGCGGCTTGGGGTTGCCAGGTTGCTCCTTGGGCGTGACACTTCCGATCTCCACGAAACCAAAGCCCACATCCAGAAGTCCCTCCATGGCCTCAGCGTTCTTGTCGAAACCAGCAGCGATGCCAATGGGATTGGGGAAGTCCTGGCTGAAGACGCGAACAGCGAGCAGCGGCTCATCCTCGCCATTTTCCTACTCCATCAAGACACGAACAGCGCAATGAGGCCAAAGCCTTTCAATCCTCAGCCACAGGATATGATCGTACCCGCGGCACGAGGCCCAAGGCAGCAGCCTTGACAGCAATCACGTGAGCTGTCTCTGGATCAAACAGACGGACGAGCGGCATGACCACTGGGTCCGAGAGCTTGGCCAGCACCCACTCGTGCGGCACCAAGCCATTATAGGCCGCCACCACAGCAGCTGCAGCTCCACCTCCGACAGCGAGAGCAACGCCAGCGCTGATGGGCGCGTCCTTGGGGCCGCTATTGCTAATACCAGCCTTCTGCATGGCCGAAACACGACCAAAGGGCGACGAACGCGCAGCCAGCAGCGTTGCCTGACGCTGCCATTTTGACGCCATTGCTTCCGATCTGAAATGCCAGCAGACCACAATATTGAACCAACTGGAATAGTGTAAACCACATAACTTTCTACATCACGGTACATTTGAATTTTAGAGCTCTCAACTCAGAGTTGGATACTCACAAGGAGACTGGTCAGTTTGTGGTCATCTCAAAGCGCGTTCATCACGTCGCTTGAGAAGCTGGTCGGTGTAAGATACCTCGAATTCGGTTGCGAAGCGGAGTCCGCTCTTCTCTAGCAGGAGGCTCCGAGACACGGCGGCGGCACGGGGCTTGCGGCGAACACTGGGACGCTGGCAGAAACGATCTCAGCGGCACTCTCTGAACGTAAACCCAACAAGAGATATTTGGATTCGAAGTGATGTTGTACATCAAAAGAGCTCAAATGGAATACCTCAGGTTTCGCTGTGCGTTCCTCATATTCACGATCCATCTGATGCATAAGCTCCAGATATGACTGTCCTGATTGGTTATCAAACCATGACACTCGTTTAGATTGGCTTTGCGACTTGTGTTGAAGCCAGAACTAGATACCTTTCCATAGGAATGGGATCGCATGGCGGGCTTCCCACGACGGGATTTGCCGCTCGAGAAAAGCCGTGATCTTTGGCAAATCCTTTTCGATCCGTGCTCGCAATTTAGACTCAAAAAGTAGCCTGAATCCAATAGACTTTATCAGCGCCTACAAAGAAAGGTTAGAAGCATGCGTTCATTACCTGGATGCACTGACTCGGCGACTGATAAGACGATTAGGGTCTTTGACAGATCTTTCATAAGCCCGACGATCCTGCAGAATGGACTCGCGCATCGAGACAAACTAAAGCTCGAGTAAATAAGTATGCAACCATAGTTTTGGCTCATCAAGTTCAATCACCTTGAGAATTGGCTTCATCATCTCCAGTCGCTTATCTAAAATCTCCATTTCTTTCTTGTGTTCCTGCAAAGTCGCCCCGGACATTTCTTCAAATGATTCGTTCATAGCACCGAACTTCGTTCTCGACTCTTCGTCGTACGCAAGTTGATCCCATCGCTCTCGTATCTGAGTGCGCAAGGTCTTTACCAACTCGAATGTAGCCTCCTTCAAGCGCTTCAGTTCCTGTTCGCACTTGATTCATTCTCGATGTAAGACGTCATCACACACACATGGACGCACAATGTATCGTACTGCAGTGATTGCGTCTGGACCGATTCCTGTTATGGTATTGAGAAACCTCTCGCGATTTGTCTCTGGCACCTATAAGATCATTTCTCATCATTAGAGTAAGCTACCATATTGCGTTATTCAGAGTAGCATCACCGAAAGGCATTCCCAGAACTCGATGATCTGGACACGAAGATCATTTAGTGCGACAATGCGCGCTCGTTTCGTTGCGCTCGGCTCGCATGAACGAATCGTTGCGGTAGTTTCGGCCAATTGCTCCAATCCCTACAAAAGAATATCATAAATGCTGGAAGTGCATCAATCACAGAGCCAACTTACAGATACATTTACATCATTTTGCGTTGGCAGTCTTGGAGTGACAATTACTGGATTTTGATCACTTGGATCTCTCTCATCCGTGGCGAGATCTGTAGTAACGATGCGCTCCTGAATATAGCGAGACATCACCAAGCACCTTGACAATGACGAAAAGAATCACGTCGCGACGTAATCTGCTTACCATCTGCTGTTGCTTGACCTCCAATTGCGCTTGTAATGCGTCGAGGTCCTGGCAACAAAGGTCAGTTGCAGTGTCTTCCAACTGCGTCTGGTTCGGATCGTTTAGTAGGCACATCGCATAGATATCGCCAAGCCAGTTTACCTCGATACATTCACCGAGCGAAGCTGAAATCTGAACGATTTTTGCGTTTAGTTCCTTCAGCGTCGACTGCCGAAGCTCTTGGATCTGAAATGGTTGTCAGCCAGACAAACAGAGCGAGATGAATTACTGGCACTCGACGCACCTTGCGAAGACAGTCGCGCTCGACAGTCAGAGCAACGAGTCTGTCGATAAGCGCGCCAGACGTGTCGAGATCGTACTGCAACAGGCGCCTGTCAGAGTACCATGCTCTCGTCGTAAGATCAGATACGCATGTGCTCACTTGCTGGGATGACCGCTGTTCTTCGTCGCGATACAATTGCTGGCGGAGCGCCTGAACTTCTTGCTGCAAAACCTCAATATCCTGCATAAACCGGTCACATGCAGTGCGTACGTATTGCAGCTTTGCTGTCACCACTTGGCGAAGATCCCGTCGCAAGTGGTCCAGCTCCTGCGCTTGGTGCCGCGCAGAGAGGCCAAGCGCATTCCAGAGCAGCGTCAGCTCGCGCTTGGACATTGAATCCAGCACACTTTCTTCCTCTGCGCCGTCTTGCATGTTGCCAAAGCTGAGAAGAAGCAGCACTGGCGTAGAACCAGCAGAGCCGCTGCTCTCATCATACTGCCTTTCTCGCCCTTTGTTGCGTATTGAAGCTGTCTGAATCTGATACTGCACCACTTTTTTCAGAACCGTATACAACCCCTATAGAGCGCCTCATGCGTTTGAGGTTTTGAATGGCGAAATGAGGTTTTGCAGTTGATTGCTGGTTGGTGGTGGGCGGACGTCCATGCGCTCGGGCGACATGCCGCGTCATAATTCATCGCACTTTGGACCCCAAAAGAACAGGAATTTAAGAAGCAGCAATGGCTACTCAGCGTGAAGAGGACATCAAGATGATGTTGGCCGCCCAGGTCCACATCGGTACGCGTAACGCCGACTCCAAGATGGGTGACTACATCTGGCGTCGTCGCAACGACGGCATCCACATCATCAACGTGGGCCAGACGTGGGAGAAGCTTATGCTCGCTGCCCGTGTGATTGTCGCCATCGAGAACCCTGCCGACGTGATCGCCATCAGCGCCCGTCCTTACGGCCAGCGCGCTGTGCTCAAGTTCGCCCAGTACACGGGTTCGTCGGTCATTGCTGGCCGCTTCACCCCCGGTACGTTCACGAACCAGATCACCAAGCAGTTCCGTGAGCCTCGTCTTTTGATCATCACGGATCCTCGCACCGACTCGCAGCCTGTGCGTGAGTCGGCCATGGTCAACGTGCCCGTCATCGCCTTCTGCGACTCGGACTCGCCGCTCCAGTTCGTCGACGTTGCCATCCCGGCTAACAACAAGGGCAAGCTCTCGATTGGTCTGCTCTACTGGCTGCTCGCCCGTGAGGTGCTCCGTCTCCGTGGCACGATCTCGCGCGCTCTGCCTTGGGACGTCGCTGTCGACCTCTTCCTCTACCGCGACCCGGAGGAGCTGAAGAAGGCCGAGGAGGCCCAGGCTGGCGCCGCTGACGATGCCCAGACCCGCGCTGGCTGGGGTGAGGCCCAGGCTGATGCCACCCCGGCTGAGCCTGCCCTTTACACCGCCGAAGCTTCGGCTGAGTGGACCGCCACCAGCAGCAACACTGAGTGGTCGGGCGAGGCTGCCACTCCGGCCGCCGCTGCTAGCAGCTGGGATGCCCCTGCCGCCACCTCAGCTAGCTGGGACTAAGTGTTTCTCACTTTCCTACCTTGGGATCTCCATTCCACGACACATTTTGGGTCTACTGAGTTCGTGACTGCTTCGTGTGCCGCGCTGCTTGGATTGCATGGAATATACGACGGTGTTAAGCGATGGCACCTGGTTAATGCAACATAAGAGAGCAACACGACATTGAAGCGTATCATGAACCTCAACATCTCTTTGTTATCTTTTCAATGTATCCGTGCTGTAGCTCCATCTCCAGGATCTGTGGAGATCCAACGGCACTATGTACTGTATTCGGCCTTAGCGTAAGGCTGCAATGCTTGTCACGGGCATTGCAAATCAGTCACTATTGTTAGTTTGAGACCAAACTCTTTGTGGATCAGATTCGTTTATAAAGAAGTGATGGATTAGCAAGTTTCCTCTGTACCGCCAGTACGCGCAGCCCATTCTGCATATGGTCAAGGAGGAGAGGGCGGCCATGAGACGCAAGCAGACGCAGCGCACGCCCCTGCACTCGGTAGAAGGTATGGATCTAGCCACTGGCGTGCCTATCGTCTCAGCGGCCGCCATAGCAACCTCAGCGATAGCACCAGTCACCAATGGCAACAGCCGACCGAAGTCGCCACCGATTGAGACCCAAGACATGACCACGTCGACCAAGGCCAAGAGTCCAGCCACGCGAAGCAGGACGCCGACTAGAGGTAGCCAATCAAAGACCAGACGCAGCTCAACACCGACTCGCAGCTCCACACCAACTCGAGGCTCGACACCAAAGAGAAATTCGACGCCTACAAGTTCAACAGTGGAACTTGCGAAGGGGACCAAATCAAGGCCTGCGAAAGGGCCTTCCAGCTCTGCTGAACCAGCGGTATCAAAGGAACCAACGACTAAGCCTACGGTTACGGGTTCTGCAGGTGAAAAGGACGCAGCCAAGTCCACAGTGGCTGCGCGGCGCTCTCGCTTAACTATATCCTCCATTGTCACGGCAACGTCCGATGCGACATCGATCACTGCTCAGAGACAGCAATCACCAGCTTTTAAGAAATCACATTTAGCAGCGACTCGACCGAAGCAAGTGACTCCGTTCTCAAAAAAAACATCACCATCTATAGGAGCCAAGCGCACACAGTCCATGACGCTTAGTGTTTCAGCTGATGGCCGACTCATTGCCACCAAGAGCAAAGAACCGTCAACACCAGAACCAAAGAAGGTTGCCAAAGCGCTGACTTTGGAAGAACAAGTTGCGACAGAGATTGAGTTACTACCCGCCGGTGTCACTAAGAGGTATGATGGGCTGCATAGATTCGCAATTGAATTGCACTAACAATAAGACGACTGGCGCCCAATGATGCAGATTTGGGGAGGTAGCTTGGGCAAAAATGGTCCATTATCCATATTGGCCATCGTGCATCCTTGATCCAAGAAAGCTGCCTCGTATGTATCAACTTGAGGCAATCAAAAAAATCAAGACGCACTATTTCCTCTACTTCTATGGAAGTCACAACTTGTACGACCCATATACATTGCTGCTTTTATTTGGTTGCGGGAAAACTTACAAATTAAATGCTTACTGGGTGTAGTGGTGCAGCTCCGTTTAACTCTATTGTGCTTTGGGATGACGATTCGCAGCCTTATCGCAGTGGGTACCCTCGCAAATCGGGGCAAGGTAGCAAATTCAAAATCCTCAAGACCGCAATTGTGGAGGCAGAGGTAACATCTGCACTTTCGGTTGTGTTGGTGATTGTACTCATTCTGTACGTGATTTGGTGTTGCATGTCTCGCAGAAAGATATGGAGTTTTCGATCGAAGAACGCCTCGGTTGGTTAATGGAGGTATAAAGCTGCTGCCCTCATTTCTCAAATTAATGCAAAAACAGCTAACACAAATATTGCGCGATGTTAAAGCCTGTGCCTGCGGCAGGAGAGGTATCATCAACCGACGAAATTAGCAAGGCTACTCCGATTAATCCTGCTACGAAAGAAGCTACCTCAAAAGTTCCGTCAGCAAACATAGCACCTTCGAAAAGCAAGCGCAAGAGCTTATCTTCAGCACCGACCGACCTTCTGAATGATCTATCTCTGCGAAAAAATGGAAGTGCTTCTTTTGCGCCAAGTACCCGAGCTTCTAGTTCCTCGTCACGGGAAAAGGAGAACAAAGAGCCGTCCGCGGCAAGCGCTCGAGCTACCCGATCCGCATTACGAGAAAGTACGACCAGCGCTCAAACGTCTGACATCGATGTACAGGAAAAAGGGAGGAGCGTAACGACTAGCTCAAAGTCCAGCGATAAAAGGCTGGACGAAACGTCCTCGGCGAGCGTTCGACCCACAGGTCAAGGTCTGGACGTTATCGAGGCAAGTAAACCAAGAGAACCAACTGCGCGAACTACAAGGTCTGGCACAAGAGACAATGAAAAGGTTAATTCTGGCCCATCATCATGTGAAAATGAAATAAGCAAGTCTTCCGCACCAAATACTCGAGCTGCCGACTCTGTGTTGCATGAGATCAAGAAAGCGTCAACTTCACCTTCAAACACTGTACTCGTTAGTTCATCTACGCAGGAAATTGAGTCTTCTGGTCTGAGCGTTCGCGAATCTGTTCAACTGAATAGCTCCAGCATATCTTCTGCTTCGATCAATGAAGATTCTGTTTCATTTCAACAAGATGGCGAACCAAGCAAATCTTCTGGATCAATTGCCCAAGCATATGTTTCGACTTCACGGAATAATGAAAAGGCATTGGCACCTGTAACAAGAACCCAACATACCAGATCAGTGTTGCGCGGGATTGAAAAAGCTACCAAAAGCAGTTCGCAAGGCACGGCAAAGAAAAACCTGGTCGTTATTCCACCCAGTCCAGTTGTCGTTTCTTCAGCTCTATCAAGCGAAGCTGCTGCGGCAACAGTGAAAGCATTCTTTTCAAAAGTATGTACCGAATTACTTTATTTATTTTACGTCGGATTACAGTACAACAGTGGGTCACTAACAACAAATGAACACAGAAACGTCTCAGTACAGATCAAGCTCTGATCCAAAAGGGCCCACAAAAGCGAGCAAGGAAAGCACCACCACCTCGAAATATTGGAGATCTGCTGTCACCTGCAAGTCCCAGTAAAGACATTCCGGCGCATCCGGCACGCCATCAAGACGCATCTCGCAACAATCAGCAAACTGTGGCACCGCAAAACCATGACGTGTTGAATCGGTTTCAAGATGGTTCATCACTTGAATCTCCTGCTTCCAGCATAAACTCGTCCCAACCCAACAAATCCAGACCGGCTTCCATAGCAACAGACCAGCCCCCTATTGAAATCATTAACAATAGCCAGTGCACTCGCACGAGTATTCCTGCAGCAGAGAGCCAAGAGAGAGATTCAGAAACTCGCACCAATGATGCACTTGCGGATGAGAGGCAACCTTATACAGATCAAACGCCGCGTAGTCCCACGTCGCAACGTCGACAAATTACTCAACGCGTTACCCAGAGCCATGATGTCGTTTCACCAAGCACACGGGCACTCGTGAGAAAGCAACCAACAAACGCGAGTTCCCAAGAAATTGTTGCGACTGATCGACCTGTAATCCCTGTACCACAAGTACGCGAGCGCAGATCACTTCCAGAACTGGTGGTTTTCAACAAAGATGGGACTCTTTTGGACTTCTATTCGATGTGGGGTGGATGGATAGAGACACAAGCGTGGAAGGTGTCAGATGTGTCCAAATTACCCGTGCGCGAGCAGATTTTTGAAGCTGTTGGATATGATTGGACCACACGAATTATGAAGGGATCTAGCATCTTTTCCACGTGCCCCAAGAATGATGTCCCGAACGCCATGCTCAGTGTTTTAATTGCAGCTGGGATGCGTCAGGCCGAAGCACAACGTCTGCTTCGCGAATTTTGCATCGCGCCGGACGCCGTATCTAACTGCAGCGCCCGTGGTAACATTGGGTGTGTATTCCGTTCTATCAAGCGGATGGGAATCAAAATCGCCGTTGTGACAACAGACAACCGGAAACCCACAATGATATCTCTCCACACTCTCGGCGTGGCACATTTAGTCGACGCTGTTTCGTGCGGCGATGACGGACTTGCAACTGCTCCCAAGCCCGACCAGATTTGGGATCTCTGCCGGCAGCTCAATGTTGATACGTACAACACAATCTTGGTACGCACTTGGGTCCTTTGCATCAATTGGCACAAACCTACAAACTAACGCCTTCTTTTTCTTCAACAGGTTGGAGACACGCCATCAGATATGCAACAAGGCCGTCAGGCTGCATGCTCGTTACTTGTCGGTGTTTACGGCGGAGCATCCTCAGTCGAAGAGCTCGCATCTGAAGCGGACTTCCTTATCCCGTCCGTGGACAAGCTCACCAAGATTTTATTCCAGTTTTGCAAATGAAAACCTCCACAGTAACGTAAGCAAAATGCGACCCGAGGTTTCACGCCAAATCTTCTCTGATTCTTTCGCGTATCTGAAACAAGTCCACAACTGGATCTCCATGACGGATAGTTTGAAGCTCGCATGCGAAGAACACCAACACAGGCTCCATAATGTGAAGATTCCATCAGAAAAGGTGGGGTTTCTGTATTGCAGGACGGAATATCGCTTTGTGACTGTCCCTAACGGTCACTCTGTCTAAAACCCACAGGTCGGACGTTTTGACCCGCCAAACCCGTCTTTTCCAAGCCGCACGCAGGGCCATATCGGATGAACGGGTGGGTCCTGTTCTTCGCGTATTTGACCCGACCCTCCTTCGCGGGTGCCATTCGAGACCGCAAAAAAAACACCCGAGAAGCTCCTCCAGAATCCGAATGAGCGCCACGGCCGGAGACGCCGCCGACACGAGCGCGCCGCCTCCAGTGGTGGTGGCCGCAGAGGTTCCAGCTCCCGCTCCATCGCCCACAGTTGTCGCTCCTGCCGCGGTGGAGCAGAAGCACGTGACGGAGCAGACGGAGGTCCAAGTGGAGAAGCCCGCGCCCGAAACTGTAGATGAAGCCAAAACCACCGAACTTCATAAGGAGGAACCAGCGGCTGAAGCGGAAGGAGCGCGGGTGAATGAAGCTGGGCCGACCACGCCGAAAGAACGTGGTGTTGTGACGCCGGAGCGGAAGTCTCCCAAGCGGAAGGGCAGTATGGACAAGAAGCAGAAGCAATCCGCCGAGCCGAGTAGCATTCGCACTGAAAAGAAGAAGGATGCGACCAATGCGAATGATGACGACGACGGCGCTGCTGAATCCGACTCACCAAAGAAGCCGGCTAAAAAGAAAGCCAAGACGAGCAGCGCGAAGGCACCTCCAGGCGTCAAGCGAGGCCCTGGCCGCCCACGCAAAATCGGTGCGTCTTCATGTGTCAGGATCCTTGTATGTGCGTTTGTATTGCTATGTTACTAAGATAGGTTGTTGGGTGTTGCTCATAGTGCCGAAGGAGGAAGAATCTGATGAGTCGGATTCGGAAGACGAAACGAACCGACAGATTACGGAAGCTGTAGGGAAGCTCAGCCCCGAGATCACCAAGAGGTATGCGCGCTTGTTTGTTACTCTAGTGATGCGGCCAGGCACTCATTCAGTGCATTTTTGTAGATATGGCGAGATTGTCTGGGCGAAAATGGTCGGTTTCCCGTACTGGCCAGGGCTTATCGCCGACCCGCGAATCTTGAATCACAACCTCCAGTCCATGGTGCGCAAGGAACTGGAAACGAAGTACATGGTGTATTTCTACCGCACCGAGAATTGGTATGCTGCGTTATTAACTGAGTGACCGATCACAAGTCATATTGACGCTGTACGTTTGTAACATAGGGCTCCAATTCTGTTCAAGAACGTGGAGGCATGGGATGACACGAAAAACAGTTACCGAGAAGGATTTCCGGTGAAAGATGCGAAGGCACCCAAGCGGCGATCAAAGCTGATGGAAGCTATCGAGTTAGCTGATGTACGTTGCTATCTCGCTAATGGTGTTTGTGCATGCTTTGATGATGCTTATGGTGTATACAACTGGCTATTATAGAATGACATCTCACGTCCAGTCGAAGAACGTGCTGGTGGAATTCTAAAGGTACAGTGTGTGTGTGTTCATCGCTCCTGATTATACACGATGAGTTAGCTTGATTTGGATTCTAGGTCGAAGAAAACGAAGGAAAGGAAAAGGAGCAAAAAGAAAAGGCGCCGAAGCCTAAGAAAGAGACGAAACTGAAAAAGGAAGCTGCACCACCAAATACGCCTGAGAAACGGCGGCCAGGGCGTCCTCTTGGCAGCAAGAACAAGATCAAGTCAGGGGAGAAGGCTGATAAACCAGCCAAGTCAGAGAAGCCAAAGACGAGAACAGCCAAGTGGAAGAAATCTGAAGACAAGGCAGAGGAACCGCAAGAAGAGACCCAAGAACCTTCAGCAGAGGAAGAAGACTCGGAAGCTACGGAAGCACCACCACTAACGAAGGACGAGATAAAGGCGAAGGTCGCAAGTCGCAAAACTCCTTCGAAGAAGAAGGTAGTCGCCGATGAAGCCGACTTCAAGTCAGTTTCTATGTCTGCGAAATCTAGCACGAAGATGAGCTATAAATCCAAGACGTCCACCCCAGCGACCAAACCCGAGTTCGACAGCAAACGCAAGAAAGAAATCGAGTTGGTTGTACCTCGAAAGTCGGTGAAATCATCTGACATTCGCGAGATGACGGAAGAAGCTTCTAAAAAGCAGTTGGACCGAAAGCGAAGCAAGCCGGAAAGCATGTACACCGGATCATACAAAGTCGGCGATTTGGGCGCGTACGTGAACAAGCTCACTCAACTTCAAGGAAGTGAATCTTCCAAGAGTAATGACGAGCTGATCCAGCTTCTTACTCAGCTGTTTGAAGAGAAGAATATCTATCAGTCGGACGCTGTTAAGGCGGGTCTTCCGGGTATTATCAGTGTGCTTCGAAAGACAACGAATCCCACCGTCTCGAAAACAGCGAGTGCAATTCGGAAGCATCTTATGAAGATTTTAACGTACGATTCAGAGCGCTCTGATGCGCCAGTACCGATGAAAAAGCTGAAGGTTGAAGAACGCGCAGTGCCCGTTACGAAGGAGAAGGTTGAAGAAGCTGCTTTGGTGCCGAATCTGACTGTTGAAAAATCGACTTCACAAGCGGTATTAGAGGCAAAGGACATGAAAGCAAACAACGACGATGCGAAACAACTGAAGGATCCAGAACCCAAAGTGGCGGACGAGAAGTCCGCGGAGGAGACTAACCTAGTTAAAGCTACCGAGCAGCAAACCGTGATAGCACATACATCGGAGAAAGTGGAAATCGAGGGTGCCAAAGCGGAGCCACCTTTAGCTGACAATGAGCGCGAGACTTCACCGACAACAGCGAAAGCTTCCAAGCTCCCTGAACCTGCAGCATCAGAGAAAGTGACCGAATCCAAAATCTCTCCTGTTGGCGAGACACCAGTCGTCAAGCCGAAATCACAGTCAATTAAGGAACCGAGCGTTAAAACTGCAGTCCCTATTGCGTTGAAGTCCGAGAAACCGAAGCGAAAGACGGTGAATGTGGAGCCCAAGCAAGATATTGCAACAGTTGCTGAAGTCACCAAGCTGAAGCAAGACTCAACATCACCGACGGAATCACCACGTTTCTCTCCTGCTGTGGAGGGCGAAGGCAAATCCGTTGGTCCTTGCCTCGACCGAAATCGAGAAGTTTTTGTTGAAATGCTGAGCAAAACGCTGGAGGCGGATGGACCGACACATTTCGAGCTCGCCAAAGAGATAGAGGTATGATGGATGCCATGCTGCTCGCGCTTGAAATTCTAATGCGCTTTGGATATGACTATAGGATCTTGTCTTTGACCGCTACAAGGAAAGCAATGAAGAGTACAAGACTCAGGCCCGAATGATCACATTTGGTCTGAAGCGGAACCAAAAGCTCCGTGAACGTTTATTTGCCGGGACTTTGCACGGCCTGGAGCTCGTCTACGCCAATGACGAGGTAATGTCTGCCGCAATCAGTCTAACTGTCGTGATAGGCCGGCTAACTGTCTATGCCTCGTCTGCTGTAGTTTTTTGCGTAAATACCCCCGCGAGTGCTCATGCGGTGCGTCCTTATACGTCGTAGTGGGAAGAGAGATCGTATTGTATCCAAACATGCTCGCTTTTTCGCTTGCCCTGCCGTCCTTATCAATGTGATAAATGGCTACCACTGCAACAAAGTGATAGAAATCAGACTCAGAAGCGCGGTCTGAAAGGTTGTTGATCTTCAAATCGTGCCCAAAAAGCAGCTTGCGTAGCCACAATCTACCCCAAGATCGCTGATATGTTCTCGTTGAAGAAGGCAAAAGGTGTTCTTAATCATGCATGTTCGACGAGAGCGCAATCATACCTCTGAAACATTATACTGTCAACTCGTTCCATAAATTCCATGGGTCCATCTGTAGGGAAACTCAAGGTCCAACTCTCTCGCGCTCAGCTGCGCACTGGGACGCGAAGGAGGATCGATCGTGTATAGACCGGAGGGAGTTGCATGATAAACCAGTGAATATAAGTTCCTACATATAACGGTGCACTTCTAAGTTGTAGCAAAATGTTAGTTAACATTGGTTGGAATTTGCATATTTGATCATGGTCGAGTGCTGTGGATGCAAACAGGATACTTTAGGTTCAGTCGGACTGTATCCATAGTCGCAGAAGTGGGATGTATTGCTCTTCTGAGCGGATTAAGTGATCGTGCCACCATAAGAAAGTGTACTTGTAGTACACACCGAAGCGATTTTTTAGAACGAGACTTGTTAAGACGTCCGATCTAGGAAAAACACATGGCAAAAGCTTACGGAGTTTGTGTAACCAAAACCGTCCTCCAGACGGATACACTCTGTGATTTCAAATGCGCACGCAATTCTGTGTTTCTGCTTGGATTGACGAGCGTACTTTGCTCACTGGATCTTGCCGCGGCACTTGCGAACGCGTATCTGACCACAACACGGTCCGCCCCCCTTCTCTAGCGCCAACAAAGAGGGCGAATTACGTAAATCGTGGGTACATGCGACGTAAAATTTCCTGCAAGCCGTCTCTTCTGCTCGTCCCTTTCTGCAAGTGAATGGAATCCATTTCTGGAGGCAAAACCTTGATCAATGGATGAGGTTTTATCGGAACCCGAACGTTGAAGAAGGGCGGGCGGGGCAGGCGGTTTCCCATATCTGCTACATCCCAA
>JAADVW010000384.1:0-32302 GCA_023335875.1 Elongisporangium prolatum
CAATATACTCGACGAAAAGAACTTCTTGGCACTCGAGAAAGAAATCATCGACAGTATCACTCAATTCGTTGGTGGAAACTGGTTGATCACATGCAAGCGGCGTCTTTGCATTGATAGACAGGGGCGAAACAGTGTTTCCGCCTAATCGAAGACAATTAAATCGCAGGATCACTGGCGGTTGTGGTATTTGGATGAGGCTTCGAATCAGATTGCGGCCATCTAGTTTGCGTGTGTCAGTACTCAAACTTGCTTCAAGAACACGAACCTTTTGGTAAAGAGCGCGCAGGTGAATGACGTTTTGGACTAGGTCCATCAAAATTAAAGCCCAACCACATTCCATCGAGCCGGCCGATTGCATGCATTTGAACAGATACATCGCCTCGAAAAAATCAACAGTGGTCATCGCTAGAACGTTGGTGGCTGTTGTGTGACTGCCGATCCGCTGCAAGAGCCATTTCATGAAGTACTTGATCGTTGGTAGAACGAGAAGAAAGGCAATTTGAGTCATTCCCGTCAACGCGATGAAGCCAGCGTTGTACGCAGGATATGCGATTATCATGATGGACTGAGCATTGATAAACGTGCAAGCGAGGGCGAGCTGCTCACGCAACCGCTTGCTCGTGCGAATATTTTCCCAGCCAATGGCGAAAACTAAACAAACCAAGACACACAGTACTCCGATAGGATTTCCAATCAAGATTGAGAACGGGACTGGAAATATCCAGAATCTGGCAAGAGTAATAAGGCTACATACGAATCCGCAAGAAGCGACGATGGAGATGGGTACGATGGATCTCGTGGAGAGTCGAGCAGCGGGAGCATAAGCGCGAAAGATCGTGCAGATTGCAATTGATGAGACCAGCCCAGTGAAGAAAAGTCGAATCCACAGCACCCAATTTGCAGCCCATCCAGAATTCACTGGCGCCAATGGCATTAACTCGATCAACATCACGATTGCGAACGCCGATGCTGTTGAGAAACCGCATGTTCTCGCGACCCGAACCCAAGAAACCGTGTTAACATACTCGTCGAACGCCCGCAAAGAGCCAAGGTTCACAACACCAAGAGCTAGTTCGCGCTGCTTGTCGGCCATCGTAAGCTTTGCCGAATGGAAGTCCTCAAAGCTAAGGTTCGAATGCTATAAAAAGAAGCTCTGATACTATTACCATTTTTTATACTGGTGGTATAGAAGCTTAATTCTAATGGCCGGTATTAACCTGTCAACGCCCGATATTGGATCGGCTAACATACGAAAATTTCACATGTTAGACCTCCAACATGTTTTATTAGAGCTGGCTCGGAAAACGAAAATGTATACAAAAACCAAGATAAACTGGAAAAAAATGATCTGGAGTCCGCCTGGACTATGTGCAAAATGTACAGGGATAGGTGTTGACGCGATAGAAAAAGGATCGAAGATGGGAAGAAGCGCGCGTAAGAACAGTACACATTCAGAATCGTGCGGTTAGAATCCCCCCTTTCCTCATCCACTCATTCTTCGTTTTGGATCGAATTCAACGCACATGGCGAGACGCACACGCCGAGCCGAGAAGGACCTCCTGGTATCGCTGGAAGGGCTTTCCCCTCAGAAGAGGTTGCGCCGGACAAGCCAGCACTGGGGACAGTCTGCCGCAGGTAAGCCGCGAACGAGATCAGGTGCCCTACGCGATTGAAGAATGCGCTAACTTCTTTATTCCAAGTTCTACGTCTGCAGCCACCGGTGCGAGCCAAGAAGCTGAAGATCATGCAGCCGGAGACACCGCTCCGACCACGCGAATTTCGACATCTGAGCAAGCGCCGACACAAGCGCCGACACAAGCATCGACGGCGGATTCACCATTAGATGGGGTGGCATCCGTCCCAGCCACGCCAAGGACGCCAGCGGACCCGCCCAGAACGAATTCGCCCGCCGCAGACGATGAAGAGGCCACTGTACCGATCACTGAAACGTTATTGGCTCAAGTGACGTCAGACCGGACCGTCCGGATGCGTTTGTTTCACGAGGAGAGGAAGGTAAGAATTGACGCGTGGAATGATGTCGGATCTGATACAACATGAACTGACAAGTATGTGTGCCGATCCAAACATGTAGAATCAAGATGCGGCGGGTGATTCAGACCTGGACGAAGTTGTTGTGAACGATGACGAGGAGGAAGGAGGCCAGCAGTCTCCGCTCTACCTACATTCTCCATCTCGCGGGCCTATGGGAAAGCAAATGGCATTTCGCATGGCAGAGGAGCGAGCACGGCGTGCAGAGGCGGAAGCGACCGCTGCTGAGGCGGCTGCGGCCAAAGCAGCAAAGACGAAGAAGAAAACTCCGCCACCCACGCCTCCGTCCAAAGCGAAGACTACCCGCCTGACTCCGAAAGCACGGACAGCGGCTGCCAAACTCAAGGCGCTGGAGAATAGCAAGGCATCGGTCAAGCGAGAGGCTGATCACGCCAATATTTGCGCTGCACAAGCGAGGGTTCGCGCGACAACCGTGGCAGCTGAGAAGCGGAGAGTGCTGGAGCTAGCCTCAGCTCGTGCGCGGACAGAGAGAGCAGCGAATCAGAAGCGAAAGCGAAAGGCCTCGCCCTAGAAGGTGAAGGTCATGGAGAAGGGCATTACACCGCATGAAATAATCTCGGTGGACGAAGGAAGCGAAAACGAAGCGTCTGGATCAAGGGACAAGAGAGCTGAAGCGTGAACGCTTTGAAGACGATGATGATCTGATTTCGATTCAGTCTGTGACTGATTCACTTGGAGCTGTGCGTTAAAGTATATCTGTGTCAGTGACACATATTTAATTGCCATCAGAGCCTGATTCCAATGAAAATGAAGCAAAGGGTGGTGATCAAAGTATTCGAGCGCCAAATTCAGCTACGGTTGCGAACTCGGTTACACCTCCAGTATGTCCAAGAGTGCGTGTTGCACCCGAATTAACAGCTCCAATACTCCCACGGTGTCAGTTGCGTCTGCGCTTGCACCAGTAGCATCATTGTGACCGCAAAGAGCAAGATGGCCGCCAGCGAGATATGATGGATTTCAGCGTGGCATTTTCTTTCTGGGGAAACCTACTGAGGCTCCACAGAATGTGAAAGAAGCCATGCTATCTGATCCAGCAGACAAGTGGAAAAAAGCACTCGACAAAGAATACGAGTCGCACATGCTGAACAAAACGTGGGAATTGGTTCCACGACCACCGAACGCAAATGTATTGGCGAGCCGTTGGGTATCCACAATCAAACGTGATGAGATTGGAAACGTTGAGCGACACAAAGATCGGCTACAGTTCGTGGATTTCGACAAGAGTATGATGTGGATCTCTGGGAATCCTATGCACCGATAATCGGTATGGATTCTGTGCGACTTCTATTGATACTGGCTTTGAAATTTCACCTACACTGTCATCATGTTGACTTTATTACCGCTTTCTTGAATGGAGAGCTGAATGGTGAAATTTATATGGAGCTGCCTGAACCATACCAGGATGGTAATGATCGAGTGGCTTTGTTGCTGAAGAGTCTATACGGGTTGAAACAAGCTCCAAAGATTTGGTGTAAGACTTTGAAGCTGTATTTGAACGATGTGGATTTCAAAAACTGTTTTGTGGACCCTGGAGTTTATCACATGTGGCGTGAAGGATCTCTAATATTCATTACTGCGTATGTAGATGATATGTGGATTACTGCATTGGAGCACAACATCAATTGAGTTGTGGAATCTTTGAAGCGGAAGTTTGCAACAAAGGACTTGGGTGCCGTGCGTCACTTTCTTGCTACGGAAGTGCATCTGATTCTATTTAGTGAACTGCCTGATGGAACGATTTGGATCGTAAAACACGCATCCAAGATGACCTCCAATTTTCAAGAAGTGCAAACCAACAAAGCCTCACAAGCGTTATGGAAAGGAAGTGAACCGAAACAACTTGCCCTACCGACAAATGGTCAGATCGCCTCAGTCTCTGGTCAGGTGCACCAGGCCTGACTTGGTGTATCCAATTCGAGTTTTAAGCAAATTTTGAACTTAGAAACATAATAAACTGGCTGTGCAATTGTTGCTTTATGTTAAAGGGACCTCAATTCATGGACTGGCGCTTCCTCTAAGTGGAAACAAAAAAGAGCGATTGCCGCTCGTTGGGTATACCGATGCTGATCTTGGAAACGATATGGACTCACGACAATCGTATTTCACTCTGCCACAAGTCAATGTCACGCGAATGACACGCGAACCATCACGCGAATGTTGTGCTGTGATTGGACTTTATCAGATTAGCAGAGGTCTGCAAAGAGAAAGAAAAGTCAGCGAATGGCTCAAAGAGATAGGACCGTTAACTTGCAGGTGGGGTTTTGTTTCTTGTTGTGCTTTCCTCACCTTAATCCCAAATCTGCTATGCGGAACTTAAGTGTCTTTGCCTTTTCTACGCGCCTACCAAGCCTCTGTTCCTGTTTCCTGCTACACAAGTTGTGAGTGTAGTGTCTTTGCCATCTCTACGCGCCTGCCAAGCCTCTCTTGCTACATGCCCTAGTGCTGTTAGAATATACGTTATATTCCAGTTTCAGTGCATATGTGTTAAAACCTTTTTAAATGAACATATAATATCCCAATCAGATTCATAGGGGTATAAAAAATAACCTGTTCCTTCAATGCCTACTGTACCATTAAAGTGGTACATTGAATCAATTACACGATCGTGAGATCCAAAAGTTCAAGTCAGTATAACAAGGGGAAGCCATGACTTCCAAGGCCATCGGTGGCACGCTGCGCGACGTATGGGCGCGCCGCAACATGCCCAAGCAGCTGCGCGCCAGAGATACACGACTGGCCTTCACGGACATCATTGTGCGTTTTGTATATGCGTTTTGGCTCCGAGGAAGTGGCGCCAATGGTTAATGTACAGGGCGACGAGAGTCTTAAGGGGCACATGATGCGCACGGGTCCCATTCTGCGGCTCATGGACGTGTTGGCTGGTTCCATCGCCATGAGGCGAGGAAAATTGCTGTCTGTGTCTTGTGGATGAGATTGTTGGCTTATGGGCTTTTGATCAGAGTGGCGTATGGCCCCATTGCGACCATCTCATTCGATCGCGTGGATCTCGTCAAGCCTGTCTACAACGGCGATCTCATTCGTCTGGAAGCGCAAGTGGTCAACATGGGAGGCTCTTCCATGGCTGTGCAGGTCTGAGCTGCCTGGAGAGCCACACTGGTAATCGCTGCGTACTGATTCGTACTGCTGATCTAGTGCTCTGGGTATCGCCATGACGTCCCCACAGGCAAATACCAGCACACGCACAATGCGATCGTGACGATGGTGGCCATCGACCGCTTTGGTAAATCGCGCAAGGGACTGCCTGAGCTCATCAACTCGGAGAACCCCGACCACTGCATCCAGATGCGCGAAGCCGCTGCGCGCCGGAAGGATCTGGCCGGGCGCTGGCGCAAGGAGCAAGACGCGGTCGATAAGATCTCGTTCATTTCACGGGACCAGCTGCCGATGCTGATCAACAACAAGGACGAGTATGTGGCCGTGAAGGACACGGAGATCGAGATGTGCCACCGGTTTCTGCCTCGCAATCTCAACATCAACAAGACCGTTTTTGGCGGCGACCTGCTCAACCGGATGGACCGAGCGGCACTCTACTGCGCACGTAGCTTTACGCAGAGCGACAACATGGTCACCATCGCCATGAACCGCATCTCGTTTAAGCTGCCCATTCTGGCTACAGATGTCGTGACGATGCGAGCTCGCGTCTGCAGCGTGCGGTACGTGTCAGCTCTGTGGTTATTATGGGTGGAATGGCTAAGTCGTGGCTGCAAATGTGCAGAAACGTGCATTTGGAAGTGGAAGTGGAGGTGCTGATCGACTCAGTGGGCGAGCCAGAGGCGCGTAGATCGCACACGGGGTAAAAGATTGTGTCAATCTTGCGTGGTGCCTTTTCATGCTTGCTCACGACCTCTCTGCATGCATAGCTACTTCACGGTGCTTAATGTGGATGCCGCGGGGCAGAGCCATCACTTCCACAAGGGTCTGAAGGTCGATGAGAGCAACCAGAAGGAGATGCAGATGCTACTCAAGGCCCAGAAACGCTTGTCCTTTGAGGAAGAGGAGAAATCCCACAACACCATGCCGCCATTAGATTTATCCATCTGAGTCTATGGGTAAATACGTAATAAACATCTGGAGTTGTGACTAAACTCGTCATTTTACGAATTCTTTCTAAGAGAGATAGTTGCACTTGTTGGCGCGCATTGAAGCGCGAGATGGCGGGACCGTCGCTGCATGTGCTGGCCAAGGAGGACGTGCAGCGCATCTGCAGTGGCCAGTCGGTCGTGGATCTGGCCACGGCCGTCAAGGAGCTCGTGGAGAACGCCATCGACGCCGGAGCCACGCAGATCGACGTGAAGCTGACTGAGTACGGCCGCGACGCGCTCGAAGTGAGCGATAACGGCAGCGGCGTGGCCGACGGCAACTACGAGACGCTCGCGAAGAAGCACTTCACGTCTAAGATCAGTCGCTTTGAAGACATTGCTGCCGTGCGTTCGTTTGGCTTTCGGTAGGATCTGTTGCTATGCGGTTGGTTGTCTGTAGCTCACGAGGTGTATGAATGAATCACTATAGAGGCGAAGCACTGAGCTCGATTTGCCAGTTGGCGTCCAAGTTCTCGGTGTGCACGCGCACGAAGGATGAGGACATCGGGGTGGTGCTGGAGTATGACACATCTGGCTCACTGGTCTCGCAAGTACGTGTGTCGCTATGACTCTGAGCTGTTCAGGAGCTAATAATCGCTAATTTGCAAATGTGTAGACCAAGAAAGCGCGGCCCATTGGGACTACGATCATGGTCGAGGAACTATTCAAGGTGAGCATTGTGCAATACTTTCACTTGTCGGTGTAACGTGCCTAATCCGTTCTTCTTCCTTCAATTTTCAGCCATTGGTCGTGCGGCAGAAAGATTTCCACAAGAATATCAAAAAGCACTATGCGAAGCTGCTCAAGGTGCTTCAGGCTTACGCTGTGAGCTGTGTGAGTGTCAAAATTTGTGTCTGGAACAGCACAGGCAAGAGCTCGCGACAGATCGTGCTCTCTACGCAGGCTCACCATGGCATGGGAGATAATATTGCGAACGTTTTTGGAACTAAGTTTTTCCGGACATTAATACCTGTGGCGTTTGATTTGAATGAAGCCTGGCAGTTCAAACAAGAAAAAACAATCAACTCTCAAGACGAAAGTTTGGATGAAGAGCGAAACGGGTTTGATGACGAGGAACAAGATGAAATCAAGGCACAAGAACGACAAGTAGTTGGCTTTGTGTCTAAAGTTGGCGAGGGCGTCGGTCGGAGCGATAATGACCGACAATTTTTCTTCATTAATGGACGCCCATTTGATCTTCCAAAGGTAGAGTGATGGTCTTTCTTCATGGATGTTTGTTCTCAAGAAACGTTGTTTCTTTGGTAAGTAGATCGGGAAGGCAGTAAATGAAGTGTGGCGTCAATTCGAGATGAAGCAGAAACCAGCATGTGTATTGGACTTTCGCTTGCCTCACGGCGAATATGACGTGAATGTTACCCCCGACAAACGCGAAACTTTTATCAAACACGTAAGTGCACACATTGGTTATTGAGCTGGCGAAATTTCATTTTTGTTTTTGGATTTAGGAGCCAGAACTTGTCGAAGCATTCAAAATCCTCTTGAACAAACTATACGAGCCGAGTCGTGGAAGCTTTTTGGTACAACCACTGTTATCTACGTTTACTCGTTCGGGCAAACCAATTGAAAAAGCTGTCATGGAATCAAACACTTTGGCTTGTAAGGATTCTGATGAGACTTCCAACAACCTTGATGAAGCAATGCCCGAAAGCCTTGCGACGCCAACAAATCAAGGTTGTGCTGTAGCACTCCCTTCTACGACTCAATCCACTCCAACTCGGACGGACACTGAGAAAACTCCGAAACAAATAATTGGTAGTACGCCTTTGTTTGGTCAAGAATGCGCTGATTTAAATAGGATGGTATCTCCCTGCAGCACCTCGTTCGAGTCGTCGGTGAAGACAGCGCGTAACATTGATAAAGCGACAGTGTTATCAACACCTGAAGAATCTCGTGTGATATTGCAAAAGAAGAGAAAGAAAATTAGTCTGGACAGCAACCGAGGGACACCACTCTCAATCCAGGAGGATGAAGAGCCAAAGGAATGGTCCTTTGAAGAAATGATGGAGCAGCGCAAGCAATTTTTTGCGGAAGAAGACAATGACATGGAAAACAGAAAACGAACGCGATTGCATGTCCCAAAGGCTTGTTCAGCAAGTACAGACGACGCGATCCAAATGAATAATGAAGTTGCAGCGGCAGCGCTTCAGCGCGTACTGAAGAAGGATGATTTCAAGCGCATGGAAGTACTTGGACAATTCAATCTTGGCTTCATTATTGGTAAGCTCGACGACGACATGTTTATCATTGACCAGCACGCAAGCGACGAGAAATTCAATTATGAAACACTCCAGCAAACGACGATTCTGCACCAGCAGCCATTAGTTCGTCCTTTGTCGCTAGAGCTTACAGCTGGAGAGGAGATGGTTATTATGGACCACCTACCGGTCTTCGCCAAAAATGGTTTTACCTTTCGTGTTGACCACAATGCGCCATCGACAAGAAAACTGATGCTTCTGTCACTTCCATTCACGAAGCATACCCAATTTGGTATTGAAGGTAATTAATGCGCTGAGCTTTGTGATCGCTCAATCTGAGCCCTCGTGTGTTTTATTAGATATCCGTGAGTTGGCGTCACTTTTGATGGATAGTCCGCTCAATGCGTCGTCAATCCGTTTGCCGAAGGTGATGGCTATGTTCGCATCACGAGCTTGTCGCAGCTCGATTATGATCGGGACAGCCCTCCACAAAGAAGAAATGCAAAGGGTAAGAATCTTTTGTGGAAGCATTCTCAGTTCAGCTTTCTTCAACTTTTCGTTTGCTCGCATGTAGATTGTGCGGAACCTTGCTGGTTTGGAACAGCCATGGAACTGTCCCCACGGGTACGCTCGTCACATATGAACACTGCTTTACTGTAATCGGATCTAATTTTCAGTTAAATGTTTCTGAACCAGACGACCAACTCTTCGACACCTCGTAGATCTCAGTCAAATCAAAAATGAGGATTAAGATTTATAGAGGTTGATCTGGTGGGGGAACATCAATGTTTGTTTGGTTAAAAGAAGAATAATTATCGTTGCTCACACAGACGGTGATCCTTCGTCGAAATCCGTTGGTCAAGTGCACGTACTCTACTGCTCATTCAACAAAACCGGACGACGATCAGCAGTTTCCCGCTCGATTTGCGCTTGATACTTGGCACACAATTCATCAAACGCCTGCTTGATTCGAGCTGATCGATCTTCAGCCGATTCGCCCTCGATCGTGGTATTCAGCATATCCACCCATTCGCGTAGGTCCTTTTCCTCGGGCGAGTTCTGTGAGCATCCACCTTCGCAAGCACATTTGCCCCCGTATTCGACTGGGAGGTTTTCCGGTTCGATAAACTCCAGCAAGGCCTTGGTGATTTCTTTTTGTCCACGTAACACGTGCACACGTTCTCGGGTCTTCGGGTTGATCAAGGGCGAGATGAGCTTCCAGATCAGGTTAAACCACGCTGGCGGATTAATGATAAACACTTGAAAAATTCGCTCTGGGTTATACAGCGCCACCGTCTCTCCAAGATCCTTAGTGTAATTGAATACACCGCCGCTGATATCCGACATGGAAATGCCCTTAATGTCGTAGATCTTGATCTGCGTGCCATCCGGGAACGGGCGTCGGTCAATGACCTTCCAAAGGTACTCTTGCATAAAGATATGATGCCATTTCGCCTCCTCTTCCGTGACTCCACGCGCCAGGAAAGCTTCATACGACTTACGTTGCTCGCCCAGAAATTCGTAGGTTACCGGGTGACCCAAGCGATCCTTCTTGTGAATCCAGTGGGGTAGGCTTGCCTTCATGTTGGCAAATTGCGGTTTCGGTCGCAGCAAAATCGTGTCCATATCGTTTTCCTTGCGCCAGCGCAGAGTCTCGCCGTAGCGCCACTTTGCTTCTTCCACGTCGCCATTGCAACCTTCAAGGAATCGATTGTCGAGCTCTTGCTCAGAGATCAGTTCGTCGCTGGCCCCACCGGACTCTGATTCGCTGTTCTTGCCCAAGCGAAGCTCAGTGCATGACACGCGGAATCGCTGAGCGCGATGCAGACGTTTGGTCGCAATCCACAAACTGAGTGGTTCGTGGAATCTCGTGAGCACAAGAATGAGCGCAAACAACCAAGTGACAAGCTCAAGATACTTGATCCCAAGCAGCTGCATGGCACTCGCACTTGCTGCAAGAATCGCGATCAGACACCAGAAACTGCGCTGGTTCTTTTCCAATGAAGACCCCTGGACCGGCTCGGCGCTCACCGAGACATGCAGCGCTTGCGGTTGTTCACACAGAGCGCTGGCCAGTTGTTCGGCCTGAACCTCCAGCTTACGAGGCGTGCCTTGGCCAGTTTTCAGCATTTCGCAAGAGAATTGCGCCATGCCCGTGGCGTCCGGTCCATTCACGTACAAGCGCAGAATACTCGAAGGGTACATGTCCACATCGAATGGCTGCTCCAGCAGCGGCGCAGGCACAACGACCTGCTCCGGCAGCGACGACTCGTGCTGGATCGTCACGCAGCTCACGACGTTGTCTTCTGGCTGTGGTCCACGCTGCAGTCGATGCATAGCGTCCTGGAACCTGGCCATGGTCTTGCGCAATGCAATAGCGATCTCTTCGCACTGTTCAGGCGTCTTGGCGCGCACTCGGAACACACGGCCGTCCGCACGGATGACCGTCAGGATGCGCGGGTACTGCTCGTTCACCTCCATATGCAGGATATCGGTCAGATGCACTGTGGAGCGCACTTCGCCCAACGCCGTCATGTTCACTATCGCCGCTGTGCTCGAGTCCTTGTCCGTAGACGTGGTCTTGAACGTGAGCATCTCGGCCGAGGTGAGCATGAACATGCGGTCCTTCCAGATGGCCACATTGGCGCTCATGCGGCGACTGGCGAGCGACCGGCCGCCCATGGTGAACGTGCCCAGATACAAGATCTCGTCCACCATGTTGTCCTGTTCCTCCAGCAGGCAGCTGTAGATAACGCCGCACATGGGGTCGACGAACGACTCAGTAGTGGTGCCCGACTGCGACGACGACGAGCTGGCGCGCAGCAAACGAGCGGCAGCGATGCTGTTGCAGGAGGCCGACGACGCCGTGGACAGCGGCGGCATGCCACTGGAGGACGGCGACGACAGCTTGTCGCTCACCAGAAGCGACGACGCTTCATCCGAATGGTCGTCGTTGTCGTGCTGGATGAACGAGCCGCGGCCGACCTGAGACCGGCGCTTGGGGCTGCGATATCCTGCACGACGTTGCACCAACTGGCGGAGACAGATGTCGCACACACGCACCTCGTGCATGATGCCCAAGTGCGGCAGTGGCACGTGGTTCTTGCTATGCACGCCACACACAGGCCGCGTACAGTTGCGGCAGTGATGCTGTAAGGGAGCACAGCGAATCAGCCACGCACGATAGAGGCGCAAGAGCTACGACGGCACTCACCCGAACGCGAAGACGGCGTAGCGCAGCGTTGCAGACGTGGCACTTGGACTCGACCTTGTCATCCACGACCGGCAGCGCAGGCTCAGGCGCCGTGGTCACGCCTGCGGTTGCGTCGTCTCCGAAGTGCGCCATGAACTGCGCCTTGCGTCTGGCCCACTGAGCCTCCAGCGCTGCCGCCATGGACAGCTCCTCAGCCTGCTGCTGCTGCTTGTCTTGATCGCGGCCCATCGCTCGCGTTGAATTTCGGCCCAAAGAGACTTTGCGGTCGGACTGCGGTCGGTGGATGCGTTCCGTATTTTATTTGTCGCGTGTGCGGTTAACTTTCACTGCAGGTTCGGGACGACTCCACGACACCTGGCTGACGCAATAACCAAGTCGACTAAAGCACGTGCTACTGTATGCATTAGTCGACTACAGTACATGGGTCAGCTGTCTAGGTTCCCCTAACCGCGGTATTCAGGGCCCTCTTCAAGTTGGGGACTGCGTGCCATAATCAAAAAGTTCGGATCGGGCCAGTCACAAAACCGGAAATATATGAAAAAACGCACATGCGAAGTAATTTAAAACGAGCAACAACAGAAGAACAAAGTGTGACACAAGCAAAGCGCATGGTTGACGCAGCCGCCTCAGCTCTCTTGCCCATCGATTGGTCATCATCCGCATCCATCACTCGTGAAACTTTAGTTCTTCCGACAAGTCGTCCCTTATGTGTACAGGCACTACTCCCAGATGGTCGCGTTCATGTCACGCGATGGCTACAGCCTTCTGCGTGAATGACTGGTGGAAGAAACATCCCAAGCGTTCAAATTCAGCGAAATCAATTGGAACATGGATCGAGACCGACGTCACGAACTGCTATTCGCAAAAGAGTCACTCACTTACGGCCTTTCGAACATAATGAATTGATATGATCGCCGTCAGGAGGACTGCCTCGTTTACTTATGTACGTCGGGTGAACGACATGAGTGGATTTTCCTGGGGTTGTACTGAAATCCTCATCCTCATTGCTGCTGATAAATGTCGCACACGACAGGCAGAATAAATAGAAAACTCTCTCAGTACTGATGTCCACCTTGAGCAGGCGGCATTTGTTGAGTCTATAGTAAGTGTGAAGGACGCAGTTGCCTTCTACTGGCTAGTCGATTCAATTCGATAAGGCCTGGCATACAGAATGTTTAGTGGGGGCTGTCTCTGCTTTCTCTTGGTTGCGGAGCCAATTCATAACGTCAAGTGCAGAAGCTTACGACTGCAATTGACGTAATCGATCCAATCTCCTGTACTTGACGTAATCGATCTCGTTAAGGCATAAGATGACCTCACACCACAGAGACCTACGCGTCACCAGCCTTGACTCCAGCTTCCTAGAGCGGTGTGAAGACAGTGGTCTCTGAGGCCTTGATGCTGGTTGGAAGGGTTGGAGTGGTGGGTGGCAAGTGAATTTTAGAGTGAGCTGTGTCTCTGGCGCTTGGGCTGCTTCAATTGGTTGGGATCATGAACGAGAGATTACTAACCTTTGGCTCCATCAAGTAGCTGTAACAATCGTCTAAGCACTCCAGATTCTTCACTACTACAGTACTACGTAGTAATAGAGTTGCTGTACATGTCTGAATCATCATCATCATTCGGATTTTCTTAAGCTCCATCAGAGTCTATTGGTGTGGTGCCAGCAATTCGTAAGTCTCATGACAGATCTTAGCCTACGCTTTCTTAATCCTTCGCATGTTCTGCAACTGATCCACTTCGAATGGATCTTTAAAATACCGAGGCCCTCAGTAGTCTTGATTGTACTTTGAACAGTGCCTTGTTCGGTAGGAACAGTAATGTGAGATTTGGAAATTTGAGCACGTCTTAAGCTTAAACGATAATCGGGGATAGGAAAATCCTTCAATGCTTCACGTCCACACATTTGTCAAGAAGGGAGATCGAAGAATTTTCTGTTGCTGTCCAGTCAATTGAAGCCAACATGTGGATGTACTACTGTTGAGTCACTATTAATTGTATTTATTTAGTATCTACTTATATGCGTGCGGTAAACCGCTCTTGGAGTTTGATGTCTTATATGTTTTACGCTCACACTTCCACGACCCGACAAAGCTGCTCTTATACAGCCATTGATGCACGTCAAGCAATTTTGGTTGACAAGCTTGTTTTTACGAGACACGAGATAGTTTTTTGGGCTCGCTCTGCTTTCCGTAAGACGCCAGACAAGTATTCATACCTCCTTGTATGAAGCTTGTTTTTACTAAAACCAAGATACTAAAGCATTCCCACACAATCCGTGCGTCTTAGTGGTCACCCGGAATCAACAAGCTGTTGACATCCACCACAACGTGGGTATAGCAACGAAAAGGACGATAAAGCTTTTACCATGTGAAACGTGTCGCTCGCCAAAGTCTCGGGTTAATGGGAGACTTATTTCGAAAACAATTTCTCTCAAGGCTCTGATCCATCAAACAATATCGCTATATATATTCACTCTGTGAACTGACTTAGATGGATAAGTCCAATGGAGGCAGCGTGTTGTGGGACTTTTCTTCCTGCTCAAAGGACAAGCGCTTTTGCGCCTTGAGCAGCATGCGCATCTCCTCCTGGTTATCTTCATCCACACGAAGCCCCTTGTTGATCTGCTTGTACTGGCCCGCTCCATCCACATTGAGCACCGTAAAATAGCTACGCACATAGAGGAAGCGATGAGTGTACTTCCAGATATGAAGCACAAACTGCCCAGAGTCTTACCCAGTGTGGGATTTACGCGTTTCTGAATCTCCAACAGAGTGCACAAACACTTCTACTTCCACTTCCAAGCGGAACCGTCTGGTAATTCAAGCCAAAGTCATAGTAACCGTCATGATTGCAGTCGAATAGAGTTCCTACCTCACACTGCAGACACGGGAGCGCATAGTAACAACGTCCGTGGCCAGGATCGGCAGCTTGAACAGGATTCGGTTCATGGCGATTGTGACCATGTTCTCGCTCTTGGTGAAATTCCGCGCGCAATAGAGCGCTGCCTTGTCCATCCACGTGAGCAGGTCGCCACCAAAGACCGTCTGGTTAATATTGAGATTCCGTGGCAAGAACCAGTTGCGCATTTCGATCTCCGTGTCCTTCACAGCCACGTATTCCTCCTTAAAGTCCGACGGTGTGAACAACTGGTCGCGTGTGATGAACGGAATCGTGCTGACAGCATCCTGCTCCTTGCGCCATCGAATCGCCAGGTCTTTCCGCATCGTTGCAGATTCGCGCATTTTCATGCAGTGCTCTGCTCGTTCAGGGTTGAATAGCCCTGGTAGTTCCTTGCGCGATCTGCCAAAGCGGTCGATTGCCACCATTGTAACGATAGCATTGTGCGTGTGCTGGTACTTGCCTGTGGGCAGGTCGTGGCGATAACCAGAGCACTGCCATCGACAGCGACAAGAAACCTGGTCAGGCGTTATGTACAAGCGACTGTGGCTTACACAGCAGCACTGACCTGCACAGCCATGGAAGAGCTTCCGATATCGACCACTTCTGCCTCTAGACGCACGAGATCGCCATTGTAAACGGGCTTGACCAGATCCACACGGTCGAACGAGATAGTCGCAACGGGTCCATACGCCACACTACATTCCCATTAGTCTCCAGCCAGAGCCAACAGCATTGGGGGATACTGCTTACCGCATCGCGATAGAGCCAGCAAGCACGTCCATCAACTCCAAGATCGGTCCTGTGCGCAGCATATGGCCCTTGAGACTCTCTTCACCCTGCAATCGCCATCCGTCAATCCCAAACACCATGAAGTCCGACAGGCAATACTATCACGCACAATGATGTCTGTGAAGGCCATTCGCGTGTCTCTGGCACGCAGCTGCTTGGGCATATTGCGGCGCGCCCACACATCGCGCAGCGTGCCGACCAGAGCCTTGGTTACCATGCCTTGTGCGTCAGCTGAGAAGTCTATAAATGACACACAATGATGCAAGTGTACCTATCAGAGTGGTACATCTGCGCCATGTGTGACACGAAGGATTACGTCCACGCTCCTTCAGCGTCAACTCTGTTGGAATGACGCGACGAGCAGCAAGGAGATGGATGGAGTCTATTCTCTATTAGGTATGCAAAGTGCTTGGGGGCATTGAATGGCTCTTACAGACGAGGGCGCTGGACAAAGTGCGCCGTGTTGCTTGTCGAGAGCGAGAGCGGCTCGAAGCCGTTGATCTGCTTCTCTTCGTCATCGAAACGCAATCGGTGCTGCGCCTTGAGCAGCGTGCGCATGCTTTCCTGGTCGGTCTCGTCCACGAGTAGGCCCTTGGTGATGGTCTTGGTTCGGTACGAGCGATCGAGGTTCACGACCGTGAAGTGACTGTACCATATGCACCACAACGTTAGAAATCGCTAAAGCCAATGCAATCACTCAATCGTTAGAGAAGCACGTACCCAGTGTGCGACTTCCGACGCACGCCAGAGCCGATGGGCTCAACAAACACCTCGACTTCGACCTCCAAATGGTGGCGGCTACGCAACAGATCAGCCTTATTAAGCCTCTTGCGCTGCATTGGAAAGCGACCAAAGGACCTACCGGACGCTGCAAACGCGCGCATTCATGGTCACAATGTCGTTCATGGTGATCGGCAGCCTGAAGAAGATGCGGTTGAGCGAGACTGTGACCATGTTTGAGTTCTTGGTGAAGCTGCGAGCGCAATAAAGCGCCACTTTGTCCTACAAGCGCAGCGATTGCAACTGTCAATCCAATCACTAGGCCCAACTACAAACGAACACGCTCTTGTTACCATCCAATTGAGCACTTCGCCACCAAAGATCGTGTTGTTGCGGTTGAGATGTTTGGGCAGGAACGAGTTCTGCACTTCCACGAGCGTCTCGGGCACCGAAACGAGCTGCGACCAGTTGTGTGCGAGCGAGTCATCCACAACGATCATATCGCGCGAGATGTGCGGCATCTTGTCGACCGTGTCCTGCACGCTCTGCCAGCGCGCGCTGAGGTCCTTGCGCTGCTCGGCTGTGGCCTCAAGGTGCTTAAGATAGCCCTTGTTCTCTGGGTCGTGCAGCTTGGGCATTGCGGGGACTGGCCGCAGATCCTTGTCCATGGCCACACAGGTCATGATCGCGCTGAGCGTGTGCACGAACTGGCCGGTCTCAATGTCGTGACGGTAGCCCGTGACTTGCACGGCAGCAGACGATCGGCCAGCGTAGATCATCTCGCCTTCGAGACGCACTAGATCGCCATGCGCGACCTGGCTCGTGATGTCCACGCGGTCTACTGTGATGGTCGCAATGTTGGTGCGAGCGACGCTTTAGATACAGAGAACGTTGTCATTAGTCCAGCCCAGGCCGCTGCTGCTATGAAGAGCTTACTTTTCAATCACGGCGGCGCCAAAGATGTCAAGTCGGTCCAGAATGGGGCCGGCGCTCAGCAGCTTGCCTGTGAGGCTTTCTTCGCCCTATTTGTACTCAGCCATGAGCGTTTTCACAGAACCAAAGCATGATGACAACGTACGATGATGTCGGCGTAGGCCAGACGCGTGTCGCGCACGTTGATGAACTTGTCATCGCCGATCGTGGTCGTGGGGACAGCGCTCATGACTCGGCGTGGCGGCTGAGACGCAGCGATTGAGGGCATACGAGACCGGCAGACAGCGCGAGAGAGAGTGCGTGAGATGCTCTGCATCACGTCCGATGAGGCAATGAGGATGGCGTGCTCCTTACTGTTTACAGCAGCGCTCGAAACCCTAATTAGGGCTTTTGCTTCAAGGTCCCAGGATCAGACAAGGCAGGTAGACTTGTTTGTAGAGGTTTTATTGGATATTGCGCAAAAGTTCAGACTCATCAGAAACACACAGGATATTAATTATCAAAGAAACGTTTCGGGGTCACCACACAGTCAAGGTATGTTCCTGTCCGACCTATGATTGGCTGAAATCAACCAAGATTGTGTAACTGCCGGACATTCGTTGTTTGGTGTGCAGGATCTTGTCACGCATAGCGTCATCGCTTGTCAAACACGGATTGATTTCTCATCGCTTGAAGCCCATTTCGTGCAGCATGTTTGTCACAGGACCGGCCTGGCCTTCCTGCGATGCGAACGACTCCAACAGGTTCGAGAGCAGATTGAAATCCAGATCCAAAGGCGCATCAGAGGTTGGTAACGACACTGGCGCAGCGGGAGGTTGAGATGTAGCAGAGCTCTCTTCGCCCAGCTCTTCAAAGCGCATAAAGCTCTTGGCCATATGTGTGTCGGCTAACTCGGCCTCCATCTCATCCATGGCGCGGCTCATAGCGGTGTCTTCATCGTCACTATCTTCGCTCTTGTTATCATCATCGTCATCGCCATATTCGCCATAGAACTCGTCGTCCTCGTCGTCCAAGTCATGCGTGGCGAAATCTGCACCTGCGTCGTTGTTGAGCAGCTGCATCAATGCGCTCATGTCGAACTGGATCGGCGCCTGGTCTTCCACGCCGTCCAAGCCGGAAACGCCAGACATGAAGTCATTGAACATGGAAGCCATTTGTTCCAATTCTTCAGCGCCGCCAACCGATTCATTGCCAAATGTAGCGGCTTTAGTGCGCGAAGCATTCAGCAGCGTCTCTTCTAGACTATCTGGGTGGATGTAGAGCCACGAATTATCATCATCGGGGCCAAGTGGTTCAGGTTGAATGGTTTCCTGAGAATCCGCCAATGCTTGAGTCATAATATCTCGCCAGGAACGACCGAACTGGTCAGATTCATCACTTGCATACAATAACTCCAGTCCGCAGCTGAGCTTCATCCCTATTTCAGCTGCAAATGCTAAAGGCGAAGCTCCACTTGAAGCTGGAGCTAATAGCGCTTGGTACGCTTCGTGACGAAGGAATGCATTGGGCGCGTGGAACTGCTGTTGCTTCAGCTGTGCAAACATGCAGCGAGAGAACGTCACCATCCGCTCGACCACCTCGACCTCTTGTGGCAGGAAAATGTCCATCTTGTTGCACACTGACGATGTCTGCTTTGGATCACGATAGTAGAACGCCTCGACGGCAGCACCAAGAATCTCTGGCATAGCCAGTACCACACGAGCAGCCCGTTCTGGCATCACACAGCGAATCCGGTGTCTATTCTCGCTCATGTACTGCGGCACTTGGTCCAGCTTTTGCTGGATGACTCGTTGGATCGCATTGCCGGCCTTGGTCTCTTCGCTCACACGTCGCAGATTCTCTTGCAGTAGACTGATTTTCGCCAGTGCCCTGCTTCGCTTGCTTTTCTTGCTTCCTGCTGCTTGAGCGCTCTCGTCGTCTCTCCACGGAACCAGATGCACCTGTGCATCCTTCACGAACACGCGGTCTTCCGTGGTCTGCGGTGTGGCCCAATCGGGCAGCATGTCGGCTGCTTCGATGAGCAGCAGATCGCCGTCCGAGTCGTAAAGCTGCGCCACAACGTCGGGGAACCGTTTGGTGAGCACAAATACTAGATGGATAATCACCCATTCGTCCTGGATCGCGTCTCCAACAGCTGTGGTGCCCTCTAGCCATGCAGACTCGGCCGTCGTCTCCAAATGCAGGTGGAACTTGTGTCGATGCCACAGAAAACCGCGCGTAGCTTGCTCTACAAACTGCAGGAACGTGTCGCAATGCTCTTGCAGCTTGTCTACGTTCTGGCGATGAGGTCCGTGCTGTGCTGTGGCAGTAGACGCGTCCGCTGCCGTCAGGAAGAACCTGTAGGTGATCACATTCTCATGGTCGCCTGCGGTTGGCTGCGGAAACATGATTGGCAGGCAGCCATGAATAAAAGAACAATCCAGCAAAAAATGTTCTCAGAACAAAAGACACATCAAACAACAATATGGAAGATCTTCATTTTCTCTGTTTCTCTGTGTGTTGGGCTGCAGCGAGGCTGCAATAGATAGACGTCGGTTGCTTGAGTTCCATGCAGACACTGAGAGAACGACTTCCCGGCCACAAGCAAACTGGCGTAAAAACAAGCAAAAGAAGCAAAATACAAGCGAATACGGAATCCAACTTAGCACGCAAAGCGCTCCACTGATGGAACTGCGTCCACGGTCGCCGGATACTGCTGAGGCACGTATTGCTGCGTTGTCGGGACTGAGGTCGTACCGCTTTCGTCGCCGCAGATGAGTTCTTCTAAGATAGCAGCGTCGCTGTTGCCCAATAACGAATTGTTGCCAAGCGGGAATCCGGCAGCGCTTCTGGGCGCGAGAGGCTCGTCCTTGATGACGTTGCCCAGAGATCCGTACTGCACATTGGAGGAAGCGCCAAAGCCAGTGGCAGAGTCCTGGGCGTCAAGCACATCACCAATATCCGGAAGCACGTCGCCGATCGACATGCCACTTAACTGCCGCAGCTCATGGTTGATCCAACGATCTTCCGGATCCACAGTGTCCACGATATCCCGCAAACTGAGACTCTTGGAACTGCCAAGACTCAGCAGCGATCGCAGCGTTCTGTTACGCGGACGGTTCTTGGAAAGCTTGGACGGATCAGCGAACTGTTTATCTGCATCTTCGACATCAGCGAACGCAGTAGCGGCGTTGTTTTGCTGGTCATCATCGCCCGGCACCATGTCCATAAGTTCCAGGATACTGCGGTAGCTTTCTCCTCCGTCAATGTCCAAAGATTTGTTTGATTTTTCCAGCAACAACGAGCGAAGAATGATCAGGTCTTCATCGCTGATCGGCTCGTCCTGATCGACACCATCAAATGGCTCCGGCAGCAGGTTCGCAGACCCATCCTCAAACTGGTTTGAAACCTGGATTGGCTCTAGGATGCTCTTGGTCGGCGACGGCTTGATTGTGCTCGGCTTGCGTCGATTTAAATTGTTCAGAGCCGAGGCATTCGCTGCAAGCAGACTAGCTGCGTTGTCAAGATCAGCAGTGGGAATCAAACGCGGACGTCCAAGTTTCTGGTACGTCTTCTGGTTGGGATTCAGAGCCTTCCAGCGCGACTTGACAGCGTCTTCCGTTCGGCCCTGTACACAGCATAAGCGCTCATGAGCTCCAGCCAAAGATGAATAGCCAGGTAGGTTGACACACAAAACGAACCGGGAGCAGTTCGGCAATCTGCGTCCAGCGGTTGCCAAGCGTCTCAAACGAATCCTGCAGAATCTTGTCTTCTTCTTCCGTGAACGGCCTGTTTGAATAGATTCATCTGAGTCCTGATCTCTGCATGGGTATTCATCAGCAGTACGCACCCCTTGTTGATATTCGGGTCCAAACGGTTGCGCCATCGCTCGCGGCATTGTTTAACCCTACAATCGACATCGACATGAGCCATTCCGCTCCGGCTGATCGTCCATAAACGATGCTGGTCATGAGGAAATAACAGCAGCCACGTACGTTCGGCCAGGAATCTGCGCTGCGATCTCGCCCCAGGATTCGTGCTTCTCAAGCATGAGTTCCATCAGAAGCCCGTCTTCTTCGACCGACCACGGGCCCTTGACCAGTCCTGGCTTGAGCACTTTGTTCCATCGCTGCAGGCATTGAGCGTTGTCTCGTCCAGGCACGCGCTCTGCGACAGCCTATAGCAAACAGACCTAGCGTTAGAGTCTGCTGCGTACGGCTATTGAGCAGCAACGCACCATCCAGTTACGCTCGCCAAGCTCTGCGACAGCCTCTCGCAGCGCGGCATCCTACATTGTTAACGTCAATACAAGCGTCAATGGGGCGGCCTGTCTTTGCAAGCATTGTACGTAAGTAAAACGCACCTGCTCCGGGGTCCAGCGCTTGGCCTGAGCAGGGCGAACACGCTGCGCCTCACGAGGCGCTTCTTCATCCGTATTGGCTGTAGCTGCGCTGTTCGCCAGCGATTCAGCATCGCGCGCGCGTTTTCTATCAGGAAGCGCATCACCACGAGATTCTCAGCCATTCCGCGTTTCTCACAACCGAGCAGCTCATTTGCAGCAGAAGACTCACACTGAGATGTCTACAACTGGCCGAGCAGAGCGATACAGCGCGTACAAAGCACATGGACAGACACAGTGAACGTCAGGCTATCCATCGAGTGTTTGTACGCTGCTGGACGAGGCCCAGGCGCGTGGGGATTGCGGTCTCAACTTACCCATGGCCGGTCGCTCCTGTTTTCCTTGGGGCGTTCTGTTGTGTGAGTCCCCCAGTCGCCCCCAGGTCGGTCAAAAAATGAAGTCAGAGCTTTCTGGCCAATCATAGATCCGCAATGACGCAGAGACCAATTTTCTACTAACCACATGTGCTGGAAAGTATTTTCAGCCAATCAGAATACGTAGATGACGATCAATGGCTACATTTATATCGCAACAGGTCTGGGAGAGACGAACGGGAAGAGGATCTTAGTCAAAGAGACAGATTCATTGCGAACATCGGTATGGAGACTGTTGTACATAGGTGCTGGTCTCTCTCTCGCGCATGCGATACTCACTGTAGCAGTCCTACGGCCGAGACCAACCAGCGCTGTCAGTATGAAGAGGCAGAGAGCAAGACAGGCCCCCGATCGCATACTGTGCAAACTTCACTATTAACACACAACAGTGCTGGTGACTGCTGAGGCGTCGATAGGAGTCAATAAGATCCCAATATAGAAGAGAACATTCTGAAGCGAAACGCGATGCCTGATGGCTCAGCGTTTGTCTTCTCATGTCAAATCTTCAGCAAGCATTGTCTTCCAACAGATCACATTAAGTTCAAGCTTGCCATTTGAAGTATACGCTGAGAGTTCGGATTTTCAAAAAAGAGTTTTGGTAGATCACTGTATTCACATGATTCTGCAATCCAACTTTGACGCATTCTTTGGAGCCAAGGCAACCCCACTCCAGACCTATTTGCCCACCAAACGATGTGTTGGCCAACACCTTTTTTCAAGATGCAGTAGTGTACAAATGCATTTATATAGCAGGCAAAACATAATACGTCTCTCAAGTTACCTTTGCGAATACTCGCCTCAATTTAACTGCATCATTTCCAAGCAGGAATTTAACCACATCGCTCTCTGCCAAAAATAAAACTATTCTTCGTTGGCTATTACTACATTTATGTGCGGATTTTCGCGCAATACTCATGGAGTCATTTTGAGATTTCAATGCATCTGATTTAGCTATGCTGTTCAGCGCATCGGCAGGAATCTTTCAGGTTCTTTGTCCAAAGCAGACACATGATGATGATTAAATGGCAATTTTCAGCCGTCATCCGTCGATCCTTCTGCTGTATATTTACGCAGCCACTTTAAATCAGTGAGATTGCATCTAGAGACACCATGATACAAAGTATGCTCTTTCGTGCTCACTGGATGAATTGTGTTACAATAATGGTTCGACTCAGCTTCCCATTGCTTATCTTTCACTGATCACAGGGAAAGCAAAGAATCAACTAATCCTTCGATATGGTCCGAGCCATTTTGACGATGGCATTGCTCAAAAATCTTCATTCAGAAGATTCATGCTAAAACCACCGGAATGTCAAATATATCCACGAGGATACAATCATTCGCTAGATCCAATTTGCCATCCAAGTTCACTGCTGTGTTTGTGCGGTATCGCTGCACTTTAAAACTGAGGAGTTGTACAAGTAATAGATACTTAAGATACGACTATGACGTCGATCAATAAAGGAAGCACAAAAGTGGCACGAGCACGAGCCAACTCGAGCAATTCCAATGAATTCATAGATTCGTAACCCAGCGCAGGGGCCGTGATTGGGTTCAACAGACATTCTCAGTAGTTTCCCAGATTTCGTGATTGTAGTTCGGTATATATTTGAGAAACAAGTGCACTCCGCTTCCCGCAACGCTGAGGTTTCTATAAAACTCTGTTTTACCATTATTCTAGCAATGCAACAGAGATTTCCAGAAACCAAAGTAATGAGCAGATAAATTTATTGTATCAATCAATAAAGCGAGAAAACTCACGCAATAAACTGGTACTATATACCCAAACTGCGATCTCTGTGGTCTTGCTGATTTTACTTACACATCTCCTATATCGTATCCAAACAGTCTCACTTCGAAAACCACTGGAGCAAGCTAACCGCTTGAATTGCAGGCAAGAACGATCAACTTTGGAATCATATCATCAGCCGCCCTTCAGGCAAGCACTGCCAGCCACCAGTCCAACGCAAATAACATCGCCTTTATTGGCTTTCTCAATCGTAAAACCTAAGCAAGGTTCCCGAAAATCCGATCGAAACACGACCACTTGATGCTATTCACAGAGAAAAGTATCGTCGCGATTCGCCTTCGAATGCTGCTAGATGCAGCAAAAGATGATTAGAAAATAGCTACACATGAATGGATTCTTCTCGTATTAGTGCTTTGGGAAAGTACTCCACCACAGCGATATGTGTATCCGCCATAATGCATTTGGTAGCTGACACATCAAAGTTCATCACGGAGGAACACTACTACTCACAAAGACCACGACTCGAGGTTTCCGAATATTTTCTCTCCATATCTGGCTCCGTTTCCAGCATTCCGAGCTTTATCGCTCCAATAATTCTCTAGTAACACTAACATTCATCTGCTGTCAATATAACATGGAGGTATATTACACTCGCAGATTTTCGATACTGTATACGACATAGTAAGCATTGGATGTTTTCTACATTAGCCTTTGGGTAGCTTTCTCATTAGCCAGTTGTCCACATTGATCTCAAATACCAGTCTGCAGCTCCTATCGCACAACAACAAATGGATGTCCAATTGCGTATGGCTTGACCCTTTGTTCGTCTTTTGAATATTGCGATGTATGGATCTAGCCCAGTTGATTCTCGTTTGCATTGCACCAGGATTTTGGGCTTCAATATCAAGGCCATGCACGAACATGTATTTTACTGGAAAGTGCATCATGTCTATTAGTGCTTTTATTTATAGCAATCTAAGCTGATCTGCCTCGATTCAAAGCATTCTGCAGTGGTTACGATGTCCGGCGAGAAGCGCGAATATGCACGTGGTGTCGTGAATCTTGGTGCTCTACAGGCGTTCGACGAGTATACTGATACGGTTTCTTGGGTTCGAGTCACAAGAGCCTGCTGTTTCTCAATAGCACCGGCGTTCGTGGTCATGACGTTGATAGAATTAATGCCGTTGGCGCCCATAGAAGCAGGTTGGGCTGCAAATTGGGTGCTATGGATTCGAGTCTACTTCACAGGGATGGCCTCATCGATTGGGATTTGCACGATATATCGCATATTTGCTCCCGCTGCTCGACTATCTACAACATCTATCTTATCCATTGCTGTCGTCTCTTCGTGCGGATTCGTGCTTTGCGGTATTGCTCTAGCCAAACTCTGGATATTTCCAGTCCCGTTCTCAATCCTTGTATGCACACCTATCTGGATGATGTGTTTCGTGGTTTGTTCTGTATTCGCAATTGGCTGGAATAATATTCGCACGAACAAGCAGTTGCGCGAGCAACTTGCGCCCCTTCCTATGTTAATCAATGCTCAGTCCATCATGATATTTGTTTATCCTGCATACAACGCTGGCTTCATCGCGCTGTCTGGAATTGCTCAAGTTGCATTTATACTCGTTCTACCAACAATCAAGTATAGTATGAAATGGTTTCTGAAGCGGGTTGGCAATCACACGACGGGCTCTTATGTTCTAGTAATGGCCAGCGTCGACTTTTTCGAGGCGATGTATCTCTTTAAATGTATGCAATCTGTGGGTTCAATCGAAAGCGGCCTAGCCGTGATTTTGGTGGATCTGGTTCAAAATATCATCCATGTTCGTGGTCTGTATCGGAAAGTTTGCTTTCTTGAGGAAGGTTTGAATGAACACACCTCTCAGTTGAATGGCCGCAATCTCGTTCGTAGCCTCGTCCAAATTTCACAAGGGCCAGTGATCTTCCGATCCAGATATCCACAATTAAGCAGAAACACTATTTCACCACTACCCACTGGGACTAAGGTGCCGTTTTCTATCGCCCAACCAGCTCTTTCTAACGAAGTGAGTGCTGTTATTGATGATTTTTTTCTCGAGTGTCAAGAAGTACTGTTCGTAGAGTATATTGAATGCATCGCACCAGTATTCTACGCTCTCTACACCACCGTGCTCTTTCATTTACCAAATGTAACGTATTATCCAGAGTTGCGAAACATGACGATTGGCACCTTGAATTCTTTATTGGGCAATATTGTAATCTACGCCGGATTGGAGTGTCTTTCACTCGTATACATGCATTTGCTTTTAAAATGGCGATTTAATTTGTCAGCAATGCATCTTCTCGCGTTTGTACTCGAGAGCGAGCGGACTGCGTTTCAGGCCACATTTGTCAATTGGGCTGTCATAAATATGCAGTACACACTCGTCCATTACGGTAAGCAAGCTTGAGTTGTTGGTCGTTTGTTCATCTCACAATTAACTTATTTAGGCATGGATTTTTCATTTCGCTTTACTTGGCTGACTTCTGCATGATTTGCAAGGATGATTTTTACGTATAGTTAATGCTTACGTTCGTGAAAGGAAAATGGTTAATTTCTCAATCCATCACGCCATCTTTCCCGGCTGTTCAGGATACACAATTGTAAAAATGTGACGAACGCTTGCAATATCAAAACGTGATAAGCGGGAAAATATTTCAATTTGGCGATTTATTTCGTTACAGATTTCTATTTGCGACCAGCGTATTGGACTTACTCCGGTATAGGTGTGCAGACTGCCAGTAATCGTAAAGATGACATATTTATCCAAAATACTGTAACACACTAATGAGAATCCTTGAAACCTTGACGATGCTTCACTCGTCTATTCGTATGTGTAAACAGGAATAAGGTCATACCAGCTCTGTGTCAAAAAAATCGTGTTACCTTAGACGGAGGTAGCCATACTAATAAAGAAACGAAATGGGCTCAATGATGATTGCTAGCCGAGTTTTTCGTTCTTGCTGCGGCAGGCTATCTGGGAGCGCTTTGTTACCAAATGACTACTTAACGCTATCAGAGCAAGATTTTGCTTAGAATCGATCGCAATAGACAAAGACAAAAAATCCTCGACTCGGATTTTGCTAAGTATTGGATTGGCTCACGCAATGATACCGCTATGGACATTAACGTATAGAAATTTGGTGCAGATTAGAGACTTTAGGTCGCTCGCCTCTAATTTATAAAGAGAACGTGGTGAATTGCATTTGCGAATTAGCGATGCCGGATTCGAAGGATGAAGGATGACTTTCACTAAGGTCTTATAAATGCAGTACAGTTTTACCTTTGCTGAGCAGCATAATTTTGTCTATAGCAGCGTACGACGATTATTAGAAAAGCTACTAGCTCCAAAGAAAGAGATCATAAAATATAGTCGAAATGTTCGTATTGAAGCTGAGAAAAAGAAACTAAAGGAGTTTTAGAATATGCAGTTTACAGTGTGGGAACATTAGTGCGTTTTTGTGAAATGATTGTTGATATTGATTGTTGCTTTCTGTGACGCAATTGTATCAGCTATTATGACGAAACCTAAACCTTTCAGCAAAGGATTATGCAAATTCTCCATGTATAATCAATCTTTGAAAGTCAACAAAGCGGAAAGAATTGAATATTCGACTCCTGGAGCTTCTATTGCTCATAGATGTGCATTTGCGTATAAATGACGAGCTGATTTATCTCTATGTCAACCAAGTTACGCTTATTCATTACGGTGAGCCCACTCCAACATAATTTAGTGTATCTAATCTGATTGACTTATTGTATTTAACTCGGCCTGCGTAAATCTCGATGTTGCCTGTTAACGAGTTTAAAGTACCGGTCGACATAGCTACATTTCTGCATAAACGCCAGACGTTGTTTTATCAAATTCGTGCGTGCCTACAATTGCTATTTTACTAGTCAGACCTGTAGATGCTATTACTACCATCTTGCTATTGAGATATCTTTCTTGTACATAAATACTATTGGTGGAGGTCATCAAAGCATTGCACCACTATCCTATATGCTATATATGGCTTTACTTTCCAGCTACCAGGAATGTATTAAGCCTGACCAAGACCCCGGCGACTCAGCGTACTTTTGTCTATTTAGCGTCCGCTGATATTTTCATAAGAGAGTAAGAGATTGCAGCTACCACGGTCTCTGAGTGCGTTACGACAGTTCAGTTGGCTTCACTTCGACCTTGCTCCTGTCTTTTTTGCTCATGGTTCCTGCTCATTTTATGTCTACCAATTGCTACAACTCGGTTTTTCATTAACTTGAAAAGCATCCTGATCTAAACCAGTGGCAGCGGTGGCTTCCCGAATTATAAACTAAACAATTATAAACTGTCCCAACTACTGCATTTAGTTCAAAATTGCTATAAGAAGAGAACAAATACAGCAACTGCTCAATACGCCCACGAATTGAAGTTGTCAAACTTAGTATTCAGTAAAGACTGCATTGCGTGATGAAAGCAAGTCTCTTTTTATTTGTAAGAAATCGTTTGTATTGCAATTTGGAAGATTTTTTGCAACAGTCAATTACAAAACCATTTATGACTGCGTATCAACATCGCGATGAATAAAAAATTCAGTCAAATACCATAAACTTCCGTCAAACATGAATGTATTGGATGCCTAAAATCTTCACCGGTGAGCTAATGCATAACATCGAAGTATATCTGGGATTTTTCAATAATGGCTTTGGCAGGAAGACGTTATTGACCACAAAGACGTTCCACATTGATCTAGAAATAGACTGAGCAAACTATACCAAACTCCCTAATTTAATTTAATGGATTGGACAAATTAAGACACATTCATTCTCTTATTATAAGCTATTGAAGTCTATGAAATGGAGCACGATGTGGTAAGCCAACAGCACGTCTAAGCAAGAGTTATGGGGTAGTTACACCGTTCAAGGTTATTCTGGCCACAGACTGAACATTCTGCATCGATCTAGCATGAGCGAGAAGAAGCACGAATATGCACTCGGAGTTATTAGTATTGGCACTCTGCGTGCATTCGATGAATATGCTAGCACTGTGTCGTGGATTCAGATCGTTAAAACCTGCGTTTTCTCGATGGCACCAGCGTCCGTAGCCATGATTCTGATCGAACTTATGCCATCGGCACCCGTCGAAGAAGGGTGGGCCGCAAATTGGGCGTTATGGATTCGAATGTTATTTACGGGTATTATACCCATCGATTGGGTTCTGCACGATATTGCGTTCGTCTGCGCTAGCCGCCACGTCTTACGACAAGAGCCATCGTACTCATCAGCTTAGCTGTGGCTTTGGTCTCGTACTTGAAAGCATTCTATTTGCGAAATATTGGGCATATTCCAACTCCGTTCTTGTTCGTTATATGCAGCCCCACATGGATACTTTTATATTCGGTTTGTTTGGTACTAGCCATCGGCTGGATCAATATTCGAACAAATATGGTTCTGCGCGAGCAACTTGGCCACGTATTTTGGATTCTTAATGCTCAAACTCCAATGATGATAATCTAGTCCTGCATGCAATGCAGGTTTCATGGCTCTGTCCGGAAAATATCAACTAGCATTTATTCTCGCTCTGCCAATGATGAAGTACTTCATAAAATGGCTCTCAAATTGGTCAGGAAACCATTCAACGACCACCGATGTACTGGTGATGACCAGTGTTAATTGTTTTTGAGGCGCTGTATCTGTTCAAATGCATGCAATCGGCAGGTTCCATTGAGTCTGGTCTTGCCTTAACATTCGTGGATCTGGTTCAGAATATCTTTCATCTTCGCGGTATTCACGCAAAAGTTCGTCTTTTAGAGATAAGACTGAGTACTGACACTAGTCAACTAGATGGACGCAATCTCGTTCAAAGCTTTATGCAATTCTCACAATACACAACAACAACTCGATCGGTAAATGTGCCTATAACCGAGCTATATCGTTGTTTCACCGTTACCTTTGCCTATAATTTCTACTTTGTCAGTTAGACCTATGGAAACTCCTTCTGCCAGCGAATTGGACAAATCGATCGAAGACTTCTTTCTCGAGTGCCAAGATATTTTACTGGTTGAGTTCATCGAAAGCATTGTACCATTATTTTACATGCTCTATTCAGTCATTCTCTTCGATCTTCCAAACGCCAAGTACTATCCTGAGATGCAAAACATGACAACCGCACACTTGACGTCGTTAATGGGCAATATCGCAATTTACACGGGCCTGGAGTTTCTATCGCTCGTATATGTATATTTGCCTCTAAAATGGCGATTCAATCTGTCAGCGACGCATTTGCTTGCGTTTGTGCTCGAGAGCGAGCAGGGCGTCTTTCAAGCCATATTCACCAATTGGGCTGTCGTAAATATGCAATTCACACTATTCCATTTTGGTAAGTCCGTTGATCATTGCTGTATCCTTTTTCTTACTTACAGCTAAAATTATATAAGGCGTTGATTATTCATTCCGTTTCACCTGGCTGACTTCGAGAGTTTGATTGAGCACAATTTCACAATGAAATGCCGCGAGAAGTGGCTTGAATGAGTTTTTCAAACGCTCATTTTGCCAGTTAATTGTACACATTTCGTTCAGATAATGATGACTAGACGATCCGAATGCAACGCAAAACATATTGAAAGATCGTTTATTAACATCTTGACATTAAAATCTTGACTGATATAATCCTCGACACTGAACTCATTCGATCCATTGCCATAGCCAGAACACAGATTATCGCGACCGGAATTCAAGAATCATTTTGGCACACTCATGAATGCGCGCAATTTCCAATGCTCACAACACCAAGTGCGAATTAGAGCACATTTTGCGAGTTGCCGAATACTTCTATCTTAATGCAAAAAGCCTTTGACTGCTATAAAAAAGGTAGCCGTATTCCTTGGCGCGTCAAAATTATTTACTATTCTGCACGGAACAGGATTCCAATCCAGATCGCTTGAACTTTAAGGAGCGAGATTGCACAGTTATTAATTATCTTGTGCTGTCTTGCACAAGTGCACTCTAGTTTTCTTAAAGCACTTGCTTAAAATGCGCAATCAAAATGTTAAGCCTAGGTCTATAAATGCACTGTACGGCAAGGTGTCACCCGTTATCTCAATTAGTTTACAGTAATGCGACAGCTCACTACTAAATAAGGGAACACAGCCAACTGGCTATTTAGTTTATGTGCATTTAGTTTAACAGGGTTCCAGAAGTTTCGAATGGCAGTACTTGAGTGCTAGGAAAAAAAGTACTAGTGCTCAATAACTCTCAACATTAGGATTCCTTCTGTGAGTATTACATTTATCATATGCGAGCGCCTTTAAATCCGCGCTCATACGTGTTTTCAATCTCAGTTACGAATCCACAGCACCTATTGAACATTCGCTAACGTGTAATGTTTGACACTCCGTGCGATCGCGAACGTAGCACATTTATTTTCGTTGGATTGCACAAAAAAATTGGCCTAATTAGACTATAGAGGATTGGCTTGCTTGCAAACTGTTGCATCTGAAAGAGTCGGTCAACGATTTCGGATGTCACGGCAGTAGCTTTTTGTTCGAGCCAATCCAGCGGTCGCACCTGTGTCGGTGAGATTGAAGTCGGTAGTAGTCTATAGAAGCACTCACGTATTCCCTGGCCTAAACAAAACCAGTGAGAGACATAAGGCAAATACGCCTATATATACATTTTCGTAATATTTAGCGTACATTTCAGTTCGTGTTTCTTTTAATAGCACACCGAAGCTGATCTGCTTTGAGCATTCGGCAGTGCTCACGATGTCCGACAAGAAGCGTAATTGTGCTCTTGGTGTTGTGAATTTTGGTTCCTTGCAGGCGTTCAACGAGTATACGAACACGGTTTCTTGGGTTCGAGTCGCGAGAACTTGCAGTTTTGCAATAGCGCCAGCGTTCATGGTCATGATGTTGATCGATTTAATGCCATTGGCGCCCGTGAAAGATGGATGGGCCGCAAATTGGGTGCTGTGGGTTCGACTCTTCTTCACAGGAATATTCTCTTCAAATGCAATCTGTACGATATTTCGCACATCTGCTCCCGCTGCTCAGCTTTCGACGAATTCCATCGTATTCACTGCCGTCGGCTCGTCTTGCGGATTTGTATTTAGCCTAATTGCTCTTGCTAAATTCTGGATATTTCCAGTCCCATTCTCAATCTTTGTTGGTGGACCTATCGTGTCGCTGTGTACCTTGGTTTGTATATCATTCGCCATTGGCTGGAAAAATATTCGCACGAGCAAGGTGCTTCGCGACCAACTTGCGCCTCTTCGTAAGTTTATCAATGCTCAGACCATCATGGTATTTGCCTATCCTGCATACAACGCAGGTTTCATCACATTGTCTGGAATGACTCAAATTGCATTTATTCTCGTTTTACCAACAATCAAGTACTTCATGAAATGGCTCTTGAAGCGGATCGGCAATCGCACGGCGGCCACCAATGTTCTAGCGATGACCACTGTTGATTTTTTCGAGGCGATGTATCTGTTCAGATGCATGCAATCAGCGGGCTCAATAGAGTGTGGTTTGGCCTTAATTTCGATGGACCTGGTCCAAAACGTCATTCACCTGCATGCTCTCTACAAGAAAGTTCGTGTTCTTGAAGAAAATTTGAGTACAGATACACGCAAACTAGATGGCCGCAATCTGGTTCGGAGCCTCATCCAATTTCCACAACCGTCAGTGATCCTGCGATTCAATTGTCCTCGATTAAGCGGAAACACTGTTTCGCCCCTGTCTATCAATGCAAAGACGCCGCTTGCATGTGATCAACCAGTTTCCACCAACGAATTGAGTGATACTGTCGATGATTTCTTTCTCGAGTGCCAAGAAGTTCTTTTCGTCGAGTATATTG